>CAUOFW020000570.1:0-228595 GCA_963454935.2 Ilex paraguariensis | reverse complement strand
GTCCGTGGCGCGTCATCCTAAAGCCTCCCCTAGGCAGAAAAGGAAGGGTAATGATTCCTTCCAATAAACTTTGATGTTTATAATACTATAAGATTCTTTGTTTTATACCAGTTTCATATGTCCCACTGTTGATAGAGCGATGGTGAAGGCTTTATATGCTTCTAGGATGACATATTCCCCTCCTCCCAAGCGGCGAAGGTCGATGCCCACAATGTCTCATGGTGGTCCGATGGGCACGCTATATCTTAGGAGGTTGGATTAGAGGGTGCCCCCACTCTTTTTTAGCACACAACTCCTTTGAGTGTTGGGGTTAGTCTGGCTATTACTTCGAGGGTTAAGACTTCTGTGCGGCTGTCTGTCGAGTTCAGAGCTCCACGCAATCGTTCGACTTCTAGCAGTGCTTAGTGTCCATGCTATGAGATATGAATCTGACCAAGGAGCGATTTTGGAGGTTTGTGACCACTGCAGATATTAGAGAGGTTGGCTCTCGGGGTCTAGAAGGCATCATTGATACTGCGATGGAGGGCTTTGCTATGATAATCCTTTCTCCTTTTTAATTTTGATTTTTGCATTTCTCTTTTTTTCATGCTATGCCTTTTGGATACCTGCAGATGGATGCTACTTTTTCCATGCCTCTTTTCAAGCTTAATCAAGCTGGATGAGGCATCAAGGGTTTTGGCAACAAAAAGGCATGCACGAGAAGCTGCTGAGGAGTAGTTGAGGCTAGCTTACGAGATATTTGTACCTCTTGAGGCAGAGCTTTTGGTGTCCCATGAGAGGGCTACCCAGCTGGAGGCTGACAAAGAGGCTTTTTGCACGAGAGTAGAGACAAAGCTGCAGACATCCCACAATAGGGCCACTGGAGCTGAGGTCGAGCTACGGACTGCTCGAGAAAAGGCTGTCATGGTAGAGATTGACCTGTGAATAGCTCATGAGAGAGCCACCAAGGCAGAGGCTCACTCCATTGAGATGGAGTGGAGGATGGAGGCTGTTGAGAGGGCCATTATAGGCATTTTTATTGATAGTTATGAGGAATTTAGGGAAAAGACTTCAATAGCCTTCCCTGCCATTGACCTTTTTGGTGTCGTCCTTATGAGGCATCAGGGACTGATGGTGATGGAGAGAGCTTTGATGAGAGTGGCTCGGAGAATAGTGAGTGATGTCAGGAGTATGACAACTTTTATCTTTTTGTTGCTAGCTCATGTTCTAACTTTTGTAAATAACTTGCAAACTTCTATGGAATGAGAGATAGTTTTAGACAAAATAATTCTTGCAAAGTTTTATTTCATGACTTGAAGTAATAGATAACAAAAAGAACTGATTGAAACAACAAAAAGAAGATAGTCACTGGCTTGTACCCCCACTGACTTGTACCCCCACTGACTTGTGCCCCACAATTGATAATACCTATTTTGGTGTTCCACGTTCTAGGGATGGGCCAGCACTTGAGTTCTGAATTTTGTGGGTGTTTGGTCTTACAACTTTTGTCACCATGTAGGGTTCTTCCCAATTAGAGTCTAACTTCCCTTCTCGAAAGTCATTGGTATATAGGATTACTTTTTTGAGGACCAAGTTCCCAAGCAAAAAAGAGCGGGACTTCACCCTCGAGTTGTAGTCCTTGATCAAACGACACTTGTACTTTGCATTTTTGAGCATGGTCATTTCTCTCTCCTCCTCTATCAGGTCGAGGTTGATGTGGAGGCTTTTTTCGTTAGTGGTAAGGTCATGATTTTGGACCCTAAGGAATTGTTCCCCAATTTTGACTAGTATGACCGCCTCTGTCCCATAGGCTAAGGAGATTGGGGTCTCACTCGTAGAGCTTCTTGGAGTTATCCGATAAACCCATAGTACTCCTGGGAGCTTGTCCACCCATTGTTTCTTGGCGCTTTTCAATCTGGTCTTCAGGTTGTGGAGGATTGTTCCAATGGTGACCTCCGCTTGCCCGTTTCTCTCATGTATCTCAAATTGCTTAACATTATCTTTTATTATTGCATAAAGCACTCCAAAGTGGTATACTATGCTCTTCCAAATAAAGTCCTTCACTTTTGGGTCCGTTATTCTAGTTAAGAACTCAACTTCTGCCCACTATGTGAAATAGTCAATGTCTATCACTACAAATTTGCATTCCCCGACTCATGGGTAGGTGACCTAAGATATCGATCCCCCACGTGGAGAAAGGTCATGGGCTCAGGATGGTGGTGAGCTTTTCTCTGGTGGTTGTCTTGGCACTATTGTAAAGCATTGACATTTGTTGCACTTCCTTACGAACTCACGAGTGTCTTTGATCATGCTAGGCCAATAGTAGCCTTGTCTCACTGCCTTGTGAGCTAGTGCATGCCCTCCTGAGTGATTTTCACATATTTTCTTGTGAATTTTTCACATGGCATAATCGATTTCATTAGGGGAGAGGCACCAGAATAGGGGCAGTGAGTAATTTTTCTTATAAAGGGTGTCATGCAGGATGACATACCTAGATGCTCTTATTCTCAAATTTTGACTTCTACTAGATTCTCTAGGAGAGTATCTTTCTTTAGGTAGGCTCAGATAAATGTCATCCAATTGGTCTCGGAGGATGCATAGTTAACATCGTCCTCCTCTGCCTTGAGCGTGTTTGGCTCAAACTGGTGGTATGTCAGTGCGGGGCCCATTAGTATGTTTACAGATGCGAACTTGGTGAGTGCATCTGTCATGGTATTCTCCTCCCCTAAGCACATGGTGGATTTAGAAATGGTTAAACTTTTTCAACAAATTTTGGACCACTGACAGGTATTCTTGCATCTTTTCTTCTTTCATTTCAAAGTATCTTTTTACCTAGTTGACTATCATCTAGGAATCACTATAAGCCGTTAGGCAGACGGCTTCCATCTCAAGCGATTGCGAGCTTCAGCTTGATATGAGGGTCTGATATTCTACTTGGTTGTTTGATGTTGCGAAATAAAGGAAGACAGTGTCCTTAAGTGGAGTGTCATGAGGACTGATTAGTACCAACCTTCACCTCCGCCCTCGCTAATGGAGGATCCATTTACGTACAATCTTCAGCATCATACCATGCCAGTGGGGGGGGGTTCTTGCTTAGGCATAGCAGGGCACTCAGGTAGGAGTGCGTCAAGGTGGGGTATGGGCAGCGAGGGCGTTGAGGACTCTGAAGGAGTAGGTGCAAAGGGACTGGGTGCTTCTGGCCTAGGAATCTAGACTTCAGGGGCCTGGGGAGCCGTCTCCAAGGCGCCAGGCTCTCTGGGGATTGTTCCTAGGCTTGCCTCATGGTGAATTAAGGCACTGTGTACTAGGCAGGTGAGCATAGAAGTGCAGACAGTCCTTCTTGGGAATCTTCTTTAGGTGGCGTAGATTTGGCCACAAAGTCCGCAATTGTTTGTGTTTTTATGGCCGCCCTTTGCCTTGTACTGCACTTCAAACTCACTCAAATCGATGACCCATTTGAGGAGTCGACCAGATACAACTGGCTTTCCCAAGATTCCCTTGAATGGTTGATCTGTGATGACCACAATGGCGTGGCTTTGAAAATAGTGGCACATAAATCTAGTGGCAATGACAAGTGCAAGGGCTAGTTTTTCCAATTTTGAGTATCTCATTTTTTGCTCCTCGATATGCCTTGCTTACATAATACATAGGTCTTTGGACTCTTCCATCCTCCCTGACTAGTACAGAGCTCATGACTGATGGGGAGGAGGAGAGGTAGAGATACAAGGTCTCTCCTAATACAACATAGGGGATTAAAGGGGCATAACAAGGTAGGCTTTTAACTTTTGGAAGGCCTCATCTGCGTCTGGTCCCCACTAGAAAGATTTACAAAGAATTTAAAGAAGGGTAGACATTTGTTGCTGATTTTGAGACAAACCTGTTGAGGGCTACTATCTTTCCGTTAAGGTGTTGGACCTCCTTCACAAAAGCTGAGGACCTTATCTCTAGGATAGCTCTGATGTTGTCTAGATTGGCCTCAATGCCTCTTTTTTTGACCATGAAGCCTAGGAATTTCCTTGAACTAACGTTGAAGGTGCACTTTTAAAGATTTAACTCCGTACTATAGGCTCTCAAGATGTCAAAGGTCTCCTGTAGGTGTGTCAGGTGGTTTGTCACAGTCAAGTTTTTCACCAATATATTGTCCACATAGACCTTCATGGTCTTCCCGATTTATGCCTCGAACATCTTGTTCACGAGATACTAGTATATGGCTCTGATATTTTTGAGTCCAAAGGCACAACCCTCTAATAATAGGTTCCTTTCGGGGGGATGGAGGAGGTTTTTTTCCTATTTTGGAGGAAACATGCTAATCTAGTTATACCCAAAATAAACATCCAGAAAACTCTGAAGCTCGTATCCCGTAGTGGCATCAATAAGGATGTCGATGTGTGGCAAGGGGTAATTGTCTTTGGGATAAGCTTTGTTGAACTCAGTGAAGTCCACACATAGGCATCACTTCCCGTTGGCTTTTATGACCATCACTATGTTTGATAGCCAAACAGGGTAGGCTACCTCCCTTATTGATCTGTTTACTAGCAGCTTTTCCACTTCCTTTTCTATGGCCTGGCTTCTCTTGACACTTATATTCCTCAATTATTGGTGGACGAGTGTGTACCTGGGATCCACATTGAGCCGGTGGATGGTCACTTTAGGATCGATGACCTCCAGGTCTTCGTGGTTCCAAGCAAAGACATCCATATTCCGATTAAGGAAATCAATGATGTAGGTGGCTCACTCTTGAGGAAGTGAGGAGCCGATATAGATTTTTCTTCTTGGAAAGCTCTAGTCCAACTCTATTGGCTCAAGTTCCTTTGCTGGCTATCCCCTTTCCAACGTGTTGTCATCCCAAGGTCAAGCACTTCCACTTTAAGGGTCTCCTGAGGCCTCAGGAGGCCTCTTGGCCCTTATAGAGGCCACATAGCATTCTCTAGTGGAGACTTGGTCCCCCCCAACTTCTCCAATCCCACTAGGGTTGGGAAATGAAGGAATACGCGGTAGGTGGACGACATTGCCCTTAAGGTGTTGAATATAGGGCACCCAATGATGATGTTGTAGGTAGAGGAACTGTCTAGTACTATGAAGTTCACTATGATGGTGGAGTTTCTTGGTGTTATCTCTATTGTGACTAGTAGGGTGATAAAACTCAAAGGATATACTCTTTCCCCTGAGAATCCAATGAGGGGCGTCCTGATGGGTTGCAATCTCTCCCTGCCAATATGGAGGTTGTCATAGGCTGGTGCAAATAGGATGGTAGCAAAGCTATCGCTGTCCACCAGAATTCTCTTAACATGGTAGTTGGCTACCATCATGGTTAAGACTAGAGGATCATCATGGGGGTGTTGGATCCCCTCGAGGTACCTATCTGAAAATGAGATGATCTCTCATCCCCGTGTCGGGGTGTCTTTGTTGGGTGACAGTCATTTTGACTCTGCCTGTCTGGCTTTCTTGGGTTTACTTTCCTGGTAGAGTTGGGGTCACCTCCTTCTCCTAACCCTTCAAAAATTGTCTGAATTTTTTTGAGGGGTTGCTGACATTCTCTGTCATCATGGTCCCGGCCAAGCGGCCGTGCTTATCCTCTACCAATAATTGGTCACACTATATGAGCTCCTCTATCTGCCACTTAAGCTCGAAGCAATCATCAGAATCATGGCTGTGGTCGCAGTGGAAGTGGTAGTATTTGTTTGGGTTTCTACAGTTCAGGGCGGACTTCATTTTTCTTGGCTAATGAAGCGTATGGTAATCCTATATTTGGAATACGGTATGCTCCACTGAAGTATTGAGTGACATAAAGGCTTGTCACTTTCTCAAAGGTACGGGACCAAGGCAGTCCTTGACAAAGACTCTTTTTGTTCTCTGTTTCCCGGGTGTTCTTCCTTTTCTCACTCCCACGGGAGGACTCACTTTTTCTGGCTTTGGTGACATCCTCATCTTTCATGTATTTTTAGGCCCTTGAGAGTAGCTTGGACATGTTATGGGGTGACTTCTTCAGGACGGAGAACATGAAACTTAATGAGTGTAGACCTGCAATAAAGACGGCCATGGTCACGTTGTTATCTAGCTCCTCGATCTAGAGAGCCTTTTCGTTAAAATGAGTGAAGTAATTCTTTAGACTTTCATCTCGATCCTGCTTGATGGTGAACAGGTGGGTAACTGACTTCTGGTGTAGGCATCCCCTAATAAAGTGGGAGACAAAAGATTTGCTTAACTCTACAAAGGAGTGGATGGAATAAGGCTTTATCTTGGCGAACCACTGTCTTGTAGATCCCTTAAGGGCGGTAGGGAAAGCTCTGTACATAATCTTGTCAAGCACACTGTGAAGCTGTATAAGAGACTTATATGTGTCAAGATGGTTGAGAGGATCCTTAGAATCATCAAAGATCTCAACGGTAGGTATCTTGAAATTTGAGGGTATAGGGTAGTTGACAATATTCACTACAAACGAAGTGTTTGTATGCGTTACCAGGTAATCCACCGTTTCTAGCGCCTATGTTTTGATAGCGTTGAGGGCATCGCTAAGTGGTTTTGCACCTCTTTAATCTTTTCATCCCATTGGTTAGAGACATCCTTTGTTGGATCATTATAATAGCTCTCATGATCCATATACTGGTTTTCCCCCTTATCTTCTTGCCCGGGAAGGTCGACAACTTGTGGAGGTGGAGTAGGTAAATAAAACAGAGGACCATTTGGGGTGCCTGGGTGCTGAGGAGTGACTCCCTGACAAGGGGCGCCTGAGCGTTGCCTGGGAGCGCCTTGGCACTAGGCAGCACGTTAGGGGACGCCACGCCGTGGCACCTTGAGTGGAGATGTGGTGGACCTCCCCTGTTGAAGGGAGTGCTGCTCCTCCTACGGGTTGTGGAGCAATGCCTCCTGAGGCGAGCATCAGTTGGAGAATTTTTTGGTTTTGACTCACTGACAACTGCATGGTCTCCAAAAGCTATTGCCCGACCATAGGATTTGCCACAGTGGATGGTTTTGCTGGTGAAGGCGGAGGCAGAGCCTCCTCCCGACGAGTTGGGTCATTGTCCTCTAATTGTTGATTCATCGATCTAGCTATGATTGCCGTCGAGGGAACTGTAGTAGGAGGAAGACTGTACTGAATAAATCAATGGTTCCCATACGACGTTAAATTGATGATGCAAAAAGTGAATTTATGCACAATTAACATTCAAGTATATGATGCAAGGTAATTAATGAAGCAATGAACAATAAAAGACAAAGATTGGGTGGTTAGGGCGAGGTGACCTAACCATTAAAGATGGTGACGGTGGCATGAGAACTTTATTAATAAAGTAGAATATGGGAGAAAGAGCATAAGCAAACTCTAGTGAGAGATGTAAATTGTCTCTCATGTCTAGAGGGCTTACAATTTATAGACACATAACATTAGTTGAGGCGGTGGCATGATGGGTAAGTTACTAATCTTTCGGAGATAATAACTACAGCTAAGGATATATACAATTAATGATAGGGGTGATTTTCGAGAGTGGCTATTCCAATGATTACTCTCCACGTGCGTTGATCTTCCTAGGCCTCTTAAACTCTAGATTGAGTTGAGGCTTAGATTAGATTGAGGCCATGAGCTGAGCTTGACCTGCCTTCTAACTGATTTGGGCTTTCCCAATGAATAGGCTTGGACCTAGCTGAATCTGGGCTCATAAATAACCAACGTCTGTTTTGAAGCTAAAATTATCATCATCTATAATGTGACATGACTGTGTAAAGCCTTTATCAACACTTTAATCATTACAATAAGTTGTGAAATTACATTCACTAATTCATACACAATCTAAATAGTATGCATCACATAATGTAAAGTTTTGTTCAAATTTTGTAAATTCAAGTTTTGGGGCCTTGATTAGTGGTCGGATTTTATGGAGATGGTGAATGGAATTTGGCGGTTTCCAAAGACGGACAAGTGTTTGTTTAGTTACGTGTGTGGGTGCTTTTGAAACAAAAAAAAAACAAAAAAACAAGAGCACTTCTCTACAAAACATTTTAACCAAAGAACTTTTATGCAAACAAGTCCAGTATAAAGTACTAACCTACATAAAACCCAAAATTTTATTGTAATAATTTGGGTCCATGATTCATTCCATAACATTAGAAACCAAAAAATCAGAAGTTAAAAAAAAACAAATACTCAAAAGTCAACTCATATTTACGCTTACTCATTTTTTCTCTTTAGTAAAAAAAAAATAAAAACAAAAGCAAAAATAAAAACAAAAGCAAAAATAAAAATAAAAGTTGAAATTAAACTCTCTCTCTCCAGTAAAAAACAAAAGCAATAGTTGAAATATTTTTCTCGGCAACATTATTACTTTCTTCTGTCTATCTTACATGAAAAAATAACAATAAATTAATTTTTTTTAAAAGAAGATTAAAAAAAAAAAAAACCTCATATAATAATTTTGTTTTAGACACCAAATTATCTTGAGCTGCCGCTGCACGTTCAAGTCGGGAACGAAATTAAGGCCACACGTGCTCTGAGCATGAAGAATATGTTTTGTCACATTGAACTACTGCGTGCTCTTGTATTTGATTTGCCTTTATGTGTGCAATCAACTTGATTCATCGGCTTGACTTTAAGTGGGATAACGCAAATGAACTATACTTTTTTTTTTTTTACCTCAATTGCAGATATCAAGTTGAACTGGACATTACAACCATTAAATTCAAATTTTTTTTAATACATATATATATAAGGGAAAATTTTATCCACACCCCTGGTAATTAAGTCGAAATTCAATGAAACTCCCTTCCAATTTTAAAATTTCACTGTCATTCTCTGTTAGTTTTTGTTAGATTACAACGTTAACGGCGATTGTTAATTTACAAAAATATTCCTGAATATTTTATAGAATAAATTTTATCCACACCTCTTGTAAATAGACATAACTTCAACGAGCCTCTCTGTAAACATACATAACCTCAACGACATCCTCCTGTAAATAGACCTATCTTTAACAATACTCCCTCCTGATTCTAAAATTTCAATGCACTTTTTTTTAGTTCTATTATATTAACCTTTAGATTCATTAATTTAATATTTAATTTTATCAAATTAATGCCCTTTATTTAATTTAAACTAAATTAACACTCTATCTCATCTAATCAACACAAATTGACATTCTTTCTTAATTTAATTATTAAATTATTATTTAATTTCATCAAATCAACACTAATTGACATTTTTATTTTATTTAAATTAAAATTTAATTATTAATAAATTAAATTTAAAATAAAAATTAAAAAAATATAAAAACTATTAATTTATCATTTAGCCTTATCAAATTGATGTTAGTTATTTAATTTAATAGCAAATGAACATTAAATTTTATTCAATTAACATTAAATTTTATCAAATCAACACTGAATTAATATTTAATTCTATCAAATTAAAACTAAATTCATATTTAAATTTACCATATTAAGACCAAATTTATTTAATTAATATTAAACTTTATCAAATAATATTTAAATTTTATATATGAAAAGTGATGTATGAAGAGTGATTAAGTGATCTAGTGGAGGACAGATGATATGAAAGACGTTAGAAATAGATGAAAGTTTAATATTGAAATTTATTTTTAACTATAAAATAAATTTAAAACTCTATAATTTATAACGAACAACAAAAAACATACTACAAAGGGAGCTTAGGTAATATAAAAAAAAATAAGAAACCGAAAAATATACCTCTTACACAACACCTTATAAGAAAATTGACTTTTTTTTTAAAAACAGTTAGAGATGTTTGAGCTAGCTTATATGCACCTCGACTACGATGCAATTTTTTTTGGGAGGGGGAAAAGGAAGGTTGGGAGGGAGACTTGAACTCTTGATCTCAAGAAGACAAAACCTTTACAAGACAAGGAGTGTCATTTGATCAAATGACTTAAAAGTCTAACAGTTGTTTTGGATGAAAAAATTTAAAAAAAATTTGCATGAAAAAAATTAAAACTATCTGCATGAAAAAAAAAATAAAAAAAGCATAAATTTTAAAAAAAATCTACATGAAAAACATTTACAAATCTGCAAGAAAAAAATAATATTTTTTTTACCAACTTAGGTAGTGATCGATAATTGTGGAGAACGAATTAAAAAATAATTGTTGATTTTAGTCTCCTATGTTTTCTAGCAACCCCAAATCATTTTGGACCTTCATAAACAACAAAAGATATTGTATATATAATAGAAAAAGAGTTGAGGGTATTTTAATATATTTATATAAAGAAGGGTAGTTTTGACATTTCAAAAATTTATAGTCAAATCGTTACTTTTTGTACTGACATAGTTCAAAATTATCATTAATGAGGTATCTTTGATTAGAAAGTATAAATCAGAAGGGGTGCAGTGAAGTTTTAGAATCAGAATGAGGTGTGATTGAATTTAGACCTAACTAAAAGGGGTGTAGATGAAATTTTTCCTATATATAATTTCTCAATATATTTAGCAAAATCATTATTGCATGGGGTAAGATGGAACCCCCGGGGCACACACCAAAAGAAACGTGAATTCAATAAGGAAAATGATTTATATGATACTAAGATTGTCAATGAATTGTGTAATAGTGTGTTTTTAAATTGTATAGGTCGTGCCAAAAGTAGTTCTGATGCATTTGTAATCATATGTGTCATATTCATATTATGTATAAACTATATTCACCCAAATTCATGGTGTTTTTATTCTGATTTGTGTCTATCTATTTACTTGTTGGATCTAGCCTATTCACCCGTTATTACCTGGGCTTTTTAAGATAAATACAGGCTAACTAACTCCATGTTGGATTTTTTTTGGACAATAGCCAGACCTAGCTCCTATTAATGCATTGTATCTTGGAACCCATTGAAGTTTTTTGTTTAACCGTCTAAAATGAAGATTGGGGTTCAATTATAATATCGAAAAATAATTTTTTTTGACTATATTTATTAATGTGAAAAAGGTTGAGTACAAAAGAGTTCAGCTTTTTTAATGTGAGCATCTCTGACCCTTATTCAATTTAGATTCAAATTTAAATTTGAATAAAAAAAGTTCAAACAACTTTCTCTAACTTTTAACTTAAACTTATACCAAATCAAGGGAGACTCTTTTTTTTACTCAAATTAAGAGAGACTCAAATCATTACTCAAATCTTTAATGGTAAGATTTATCCTCTTTTAAAGCTCCAATGACCATCTTTACTCTCATTTAAATTTGAATTTTTGCACTCATTTAAATTTGGGATTTTTCTTCTTTGAATTTGAGTTTGTTCATTAGAGCTCTTTATATCAAATTAAACTTTTTACTCAAATGTTAGCTTAAATTTGAGTAAACATTTGAGTATTGATTGAAGATGTTCTTATATATTTAATTTAATGTGTCCTTTTTTTTTTTGGAAGCTGGTGGAGAGAGGATAGAGATGGGGTGATGCATGATCTGACATTGAATTTTCAGCCCTTAATTGTCACCCTCTTAGCTACTCCATTGTTTGTATCTTCGACGTCCCCATATCATTATTGTACTCCACGTCCAGTCGATATACATTAAATCAACACAAAGAGCCTCCGGAGAGGGAAAGAGAGATGCTAAGAACACTAAGAAGAAATTTAGCACACACATGAAAAGTAGTTTTATTGATAACAAATTGCAGGCATATATAGCCTTTTACAAAGAGATAAAATTGAAATAACAACCCACGTTTTCAACATCCTAAAACATAGTAACAAACTAAGAGGAATTCGTCAAAACACTAACCACTATTTCCTAAAGAATAGGACTTATTAACAAACTGAAATAACTAAAAGATCGGATCTAACATTCCCTCCCTTAAACTGTATGCAAAATGCATTCAGTTTATATTAGGAACTTCACACTCGCCCGGCAAACTACGAAGCTTCAAAAACACCTCAAACCTGAGCGGCTTTGTCATAATGTCAGCTACTTGGTTTTGAGTATTACAATGTCTTAAATCAACCACACTATCTCTTACCAATTCACGAAGAAAATGAAACCTAATGTCAATGTGCTTGCTTCTTCCGTGAAGAACAGGATTCTTGGAGAGTTTTATAGTTGAACTGTTATCACACAAAATTGTAGTAGATTTCTCGTGCATGTAACCAAGCTTTGTTAAAACTCTTCTTAACCAAACACACTGACAAGCACGTGAGGCAGCTGCAATGTATTTGGCTTCAGTGGTGGATAAGCTAACCACAGGCTGTTTTTTGGATGACCACGACACCGGTCCAAAACTAAACATGAATACATACCCCATTGTACTCTTCCGATCATCTAGATCTCTAGCAAAATCACTATCTGAGTAAGTTGTGAGTTGCTTATAGTCTCCTTTCCTGTAGAAAATCCCCAGATCAGTCGTTCCTTTCAAATATCTTAGCAACCTCTTCGCTGCCAACCAATGTTGCTCTGTAGGACACGACATGAACCTACTGATAAAACTCACACCATACATCAAATCAGGTCTGGTTGCAGTTAAGTACATGAGATTGCCAACCACCTGCTTAAACAAACTTGCATCAACCTTAGCTTCCTTCTCATCCTTTGACAATCTGCAACCTGGAACTATGGGGTTCTTCACCGAATTGCTTTTGTCCATGCCAAATCTTTCTAAAATTCATAAGCATATTTTCTTTGACACACATAAATCCCATCAGAATGTTGTAGTACTTCAATCCCCATAAATATCTCATTTTTCCCAAGTCAGACATGTCAAATTTTAACATCATCGACTTCTTAAACTCTTCACACATGCTCTTGTCATTCCCAGTAAAAATTAAATCATCAACATAAAGACTGACAATTAAGGGCTTACCTCCTTCCTTCGACTTTGTGAATAGGGTGGTTTCATAATGGCATTTTTCAAAGCCCTCTTTAGCAAAATAGCCTTCAATTTTGCTGTACCAAGCTCGTGGAGCTTGTTTAAGGCCATACAACGCCTTATTCAGCTTATAAACCTTGTGTTCCTCGCCCTTTTTCTCATATCCCTGAGGCTGTTGGACATACACTTCCTCACTAAGCTCACCATACAAAAATGCGTTCTTTACATCAAGCTGAAAAATACTCCAAATGTATAGTATCTAGTCTTGCAACTGGAGCATAAACTTATGTGTAATCAATCCCATATTGTTGTGCATATCCCTTTGCTACAATTCTAGCCTTGCACTTGTCTATCTCACCATTTTCATTGAGTTTTGTTTTAAAAACCCATTTAACTCCAATAGTCTTCACTCCTTTAGGTAGAATAGTCAGGTCCCATGTTTTATTACGTTCAATGCCCTCAATCTCTGCATTCATTTCATCTCTCCATTTCTTGCTCTTCACAGCTTCCTCGAAAGTAATGGGATTAGCTTCTGTGAGAACCGCCATGGCACTCAAATCTTCTCCGTTTCATAATCTTGCATCCAACGTGGAACTCGTCTTGCCCTCCCTTAGAATTGGACCCGAGGAGTTCTCATCATGTGACTCACTGGAAGGTGAGCTAGTGCCACTTAAACCAACTCCATTTGTGCCATTTGAACCAGCTTCTTCATTTTCGTTAGCCTCTGCCCCAAATTCCCCTCCATTCTTGGCTTCATCTCCTTCTTCTTCACTATCACCCCACTCTAACACATCTGAAGCCATTTCTTCCCTGCTCATGTTCCAATCCCATCCCTCATTCTCCTTAAAAACAACATCCCTACTAACAATTATTTTCTTAGAAACCGGATCAAACAATCTATAAGCTTTTGACTCATCGTTTACTCCCAATAAAACACATTGAATGCTTTTGTCATCTAACTTGATTCTTTTTTGGTCTGGTACGTGCACATGAGCCAAGCACCCAAAAATCCTGAAATATTCTATTGTAGGCTTTATACCACTCCATGTTTCCTCTGGAGTTCTATTTTGCACGGCTAAAGTAGGGCACCTGTTGAGGACTTGCACACACCATCTCACAGCTTCTGGCCAAAAAGCCTTTGGAACCTGCTTCTCAGTGAGCATACAACGTACCAAATTCATCATAGTCCTATTCTTCCTCTCAGCAACTCCGTTTTGCTGAGGAGTATAGGCTGTGATTAATTGCCTGGTTACGCCATTTGCCTTGCAAAACTCCCCAAACTCATCTGAGGTAAACTCACCACCTCTATCAGTCCTCAAACATTTAAGGTAGGCACTTGCTTCCTTTTCAACATAAGCCTTATAACTTCTAAACATGGTAAAAGCCTCTGATTTTTCATGCAAGTAAATCCAAGTCTTACGACTAAAATCATCGATAAGACTCAAGAAATACCTCTTGTTGCTATTTGATGCAGGCTTTATAGACCACATATATCGGCATGCACCAGCTCCAGCTTCTGTGACGCCCTCCAAAGACTTCTTTTTGGAATGGATTCCCTATGCTGCTTTCCAACCAAACACGTTGTGCATAACTTTGCAGGTGTTTTAAGTGAAGGCAGACCACTGACCATCTTTTTGTATTGAAGGGTTCTCAACCCTTTGAAGCTCAAGTGTCTGAATCTGCAGTGCCACAAATAACTCTCATCTTCTGTCACGGCTTGAAAACAGGTAGTAGCTTTAGGCATCATTGCTGCAAGCACAACAAACATCCTGTTCGCGCTCATCTCGGACTGAATAATTAGACCCTTACTAGGATGAAAAACTTTGCACTTCCCCTGTTGAATCAGAATTGCCATTCCTTTTTCTTGAAGCTGCCCCATACTTAACAGGTTATTTTTCAACTCAGGAATGTAATAAACCTCAGAAATTACCTAAGTGAATCCATTCACTTGCATTCGAATGTTTCCTTTCCCCATAACTACCATCCTTGAGTTGTTGCCTAGTTTCACAGTTTGCCTGAATTGAACATCCAAATCCGAAAACCATTCTTTATTCCCACTCATATGATTACTACATCCTAAATCGAGGAACCAAACCACTTCTCTCTGAGCATGGTTAAGCTCTACATAGGACATTAATAGCAGCTATTCTCCTTCGTCTAGTTCAGCATAGTTGGTTCTATTCTCCCAACTAGGACACTCATACTAGAAATGTCCTAATTTGTGACACTTAAAGCACTCGATAGTAGCCTTGTTGAATGGTTGTCTGCCACAACCTCTTCTTCTTCCTCTGAACACCCCTCGACCTCTTCCTCTGCTAGTGTTGTCTTCATGAGTCACCTTGAGAACCTGTTCCTTTCCACGATGGCCATTCATTCTTTGTTCATGGACTAGCAAACTGCTCTGCAGCTCGTCAATGGTCATTGTGTTCAAATCATTGGATTCTTCAATGGAGCAAACCACATAATCAAATTATGAGGTCATGGACCTCAAAACTTTCTCATTGATAATGGTTTGGCTCATTGTCTCACCATGAGCCTTCATTTTGTGGCTATAGTGAGAGTACGAGCAAAGAAATTATCGATAGTCTCACCCTCCTTCATTTGGAGAGTGTCAAAATCCCTCCGAAGTGCCTGCAACTGTGCCCTCTTCACCTTGGTAGAGCCTTGGTATTTCTGTTTCATTGAGTCCCAAATACCCTTTGATGTGTCTCTGTCAAGTATAGTCTCCAAGATATTCCGGTCTATAGCTTGAAAAAGGTAGTTCTTTACCTTTAAGTCCTTCTGCTTCTGCCCCTCAATCACTTTGCGTTGTGTTTCTGCCTGGTCCTCGACCCCTTGTGTCACCACCCCCGAAATCCCATTCTCTATGAGATCTCAATATTCCTTGGAACGAAGAAAGTTCTCCATCAACATCGCCCAATGATCGTAATGTCCGTCAAATTTGGGAATGGCTGGTTGCACGAAACCACTACTATTGCTTTCCGCCATTGTGCTTGACTCCCTTACTCTGAAAGAAAACTACAGTTTCTTTCCACACACACTCACAATCAGCCCTGTGATAGAGCTCTAATACCAAATGCTAAGAACACTTAGAAGAAATTTAGCACACACATGAAAAGTAGTTTTATTGATAACAAACTGCAGGCATATATAGTCTTTTACAAAGAGATAAAATTGAAATAATAACCCACGTTTTCAACATCCTAAAACGTGGTAACAAACTAAGAGGAATTCGTCAAAACACTAACCACTATTTCCTAAAGAATAGGACTTATTAACAAACTGAAATAACTAAAAGATCGGATCTAACAGATTTATGGATACCCAAGAAACCAGTTTCAGTGTTCTTATGCTTCCATGGTTGGCTCATGGTCACATCTCTCCCTTCCTAGAGTTAGCCAAACAACTCGCAAAGAGAAACTTCCATGTATACCTGTGTTCTACACCTATCAATCTCAGTTCTATCAAGGAAAAAATTGTTGAGGTGGAGAATCAAACTCTCTCAATAGAAATTGTGGAACTCCATCTACCCTCCTCTCCTGAACTTCCTCCTCATTACCACACAACCAATGGTCTTCCAATCCACCTCCAACCCACCCTAAGAAAAGCCTTTGAGATGGCAAGCCCGAGCCTCTCCAACATACTCAAGACACTAAACCCCCTCTTGTTTTTGTCTATCAATGGCCTTCAGCAGTAGCTTCATCACATAATATTCCGGTTATTCAATTTCTCACTTCCAGTGCAGCCATGGTTTCCTATTTCAGTCATTTAATGAGGACTTCGGATGTTGAATACCCTTTCCCCACCGTTTATCTTCGAGATTTCGGGTTAGCTAAGATACGTCATGCGCTTGAACCTTCAACAAGCAGTGGCCAAGGGAGTGATCGAGAGCGACAAGATGATTTCAAGTCCTCAAACTTTATTTGATTAAAAGCTCTAACGAAATTGATGAAAAACACATCGATTATGTCTCCTCTATGATTAAGAGGAAGGTCATTCCTGTTGGCCCTCTCATTCAAGACCCTGTTAGCAAAGATGAACATTTGGAGGTCATCGAATGGCTCGAGAAGAAGCATCACTGTTCAAGCGTGTTTGTGTCCTTTGGGAGTGAGTATTTTTTGTCCAAGGAAGAGATGGAGGAAATAGCAAATGGGTTAGAGCTCAGCAATGTTAACTTCATTTGGGTTGTTAGGTTTCCATTGGGAGATGAAACTATGGTTGAAGATGCACTGCCTAAAGGGTTCCGTGATAGAGTGGGAGACAGAGGAATTGTACTAAAGGGATGGGCCCCACAAGAGAAAATTCTAAGGCATTCAAGTATTGGTGGGTTTGTGAGTCATTGTGGATGGAATTCAGTAATGGAAAGCATGGAATTTGGTGTTCCAATCATAGCCATGCCCATGCAGCTTGATCAGCCTTTGAATGCTAGGTTGGTGGTTGAACTTGGTTTAGGGATGGAGGTTTGGAGGGACTATAGCGGGAACCTTCATAGAGTAGAGATAGCTAAAGTAATAAGGGAGGTGATAGTTGACAAAAGAGGAGAAGATATGAGGAGAAAAGCAAAAGAATTGAGAGAGAAGATAAGATTGAAAGGAGAGGAAGAGATGGATGGAGCTATGGAGGCGATATCACAACTTTGTCAGAAGAGTAAGGCGCAGTAATGTTCACACCATCATATCTCCACCAACAGCGGCGACAACAGACTCCTCCTCTTCCGCAGACAGTGGAAGCTGCGGAGTGGAACCCTCGGGCCACTGATCACATGGACCAAGTGATCAGAGTCAACAATTCCATTTTGCAGGACCCTCATGTCGCCAATACAGTGAGTGAGACGCTGCATTTCGAGGCCGACATGGCGGCTCACAGGGGGCGATCAACAAACGTGTTGTTTCGCTCCATCATCCAAAATTCCTTGGTGGTAAGTTCATCTTTGTTTCAGTCTCTTTTGGCCCCAATTTTCCTTTTAGTGACATACTCTTTTATTTGCAGGCCACCCAACAGATTTCCATAATAGCGGCGCGGTACCATGGGATTAGGATGGACCTTCAGCTGGTTCGAGAGTAGAAGGAAGAAGCCGAGGGAGCCCTTGCCAGTGCTAGGGAGGATGTCGCGGCAAGGGATTCCACCCTCGCGGGGCAGGCTGCTCAAATCGAGCAACTCCTCAAGGAGGCCGAGTTGGCGAAGGTTGGCGCTGAAAAGCTAAGTGCTGCCCTTGCCGACGCTGAGAGGAGAATAACTGAACAGACACAGCGGCTCTCTGCGGCAGAGGAGAGGGCTGTTGGTTCGGAGGAAAGCTGCCTGGCTCTAACCTAGGAGCTGGACAGGATCAGGGATGAGGCACTGAATAGGAAGTTCGAGGAGCAACTCCGACAAGAGTTCGCCGATGACGTGCTCCCTGCTCTTGAGGAAAACATTAAGGAGTTCTTCAAGAGGGGTTGGGACGAGGCGCTCCAGTCAGCTGGAATCCCGTCAGACTCTCCGCTCTTCCAGATGCACAAGTACGTGCTCTCGGCAGAGATGGAACGGGCCGAAGCAGAGATTGCTGCCGAGGGCGAGATTCCAACGCCGGTGCAAATTTCGGTGGATTCGCCTGAGGCGGTAATAGTGGATTTGCCTGAGGCGGTAATAGTGAATTTGTCTGATGAGGCCCTGCTGGACCGTAATATTCCTCAGGATCCTTCTATCGCCGAAGTACCTACCGCTCCGCTTGTTCCCGAAGCCGCTCAACCTTTCTACGCCGATTCGCCATCGGCGGACGTTTTGGAGATGCCCGGGGCAAGATGAAAGCCCCCCCCTTTTTTTTTCTTTTTGATCTGTATTTTTTTTTTCTTGTAGCTTTTGGGGATGCAAAGCCCCTCTTTTTGAACAAAGTTCTGTTTAAAGGTCCAATATCGGATAGAATGTGATTCATGATTCTGAATTCTTTCTTGCCTATACTTTCGTAGGAATCCTTGAACTGTCCTAGTAGGCTTGCTCCTGTGTTTGTTTCGGGGGCGAGAGTCTTTGAACTCCATCCCCAGGGCCTTGCCCATCCAGGAGGCTTGCTCCTGTGTTTGCTTCGGGGGCGAGAGTCTTTGAACTCCGTCCCCAGGGCCTTGTCCTTCCAAGAGGCTTGCTCCTGTGTTTGCTTCGGGGGCGAGAGTCTTTGAACTCTGTTCCCATGGCCTTGCCCTTTCAGGAGGCTTGCTCCTGTGTTTGTTTCGGGGGCGAGAGTCTTTGTACTCTGTCCCCAGGGCCTTGCCCTTCCAGGAGGCTTGCTCCTGTGTTTGTTTCGGGAACGAGAGTCTTTGTACTCCCTCCCCAGGGCCTTGCCCTTTCAGGAGGCTTGCTCCTGTGTTTGTTTCGGGGGCGAGAGTGTTTGTACTCTGTCCCCAGGGCCTTGCCCTTCCAGGAGGCCTGCTCCTGTGTTTGTTTCGGGGGTGAGAGTCTTTGTACTCTGTCCCCAGGGCCTTGCCCTTCCAGGAGGCCTGCTCCTGTGTTTGTTTCGGGGGTGAGAGTCTTTGTACTCTGTCCCCAGGGCCTTGCCCTTTATCTTTGTCGTTGGCAAGCACTGAGGTAGACAAATACCCAAAAATAGTATTTCTTTAGATTCATCACATTTCACGGTCGCGTTACAAGTTTTTCCTCTATATCTTCTAATCTGTATGACCTGGCGCCCCTGATAGATATCACTTTATAAGGCCCTTCCCAGTTAGGTCCCATTTTTCCTTCTGTTGGGTCTCGGGTATTGGCCGTTACCCTTCTGAGGACCAGATCGCCGATTCAGAATTCTTACGCCTTGACCTTTTTGTTGTACAGTTGAGAAATCTTTTCCTGGTACTTGGTTATTCTTAAGGCGGCTGTCTCTCTTTTTTCTTCCACCAGATCCAGATCAAGCCCCAGTTGACGGTCATTTCCCCCCGTGTCGAAAGCTTGAGTCCTTATTGTCTGGAGTCCTACCTCAAGAGGTATGATGGCTTCTATCCCGTAAGCCAGGGAGTATGGGGTTTCTCCTGTCGAGGACCGAGGGGTGGTCCTGTACACCCATAAAATGTTTAATAACTCATCTGCCCACTTTTCCTTGGCCTTCTCCAACCTCTTCTTGATTCCACTGATAATTCTTTTGTTGGAGGCCTCTGCCTGCCCGTTGGCTTGAGGATAGGCAGGGGTGGAGTAGAAATTACGGATTCCGAGTTGCTCACAGAAAGACTTGAAACGCCCGCCGGTGAACTGAGTCCCGTTATCTGATACCAGTGCCCGGGGAATCCCGAATCTGACGACTATGTTCTCCCAGACGAACTTCTTAGCATCTATGTCGCGGATGTGAGTCAACGGCTCCGCTTCAACCCACTTGGTGAAATAATCTGTGGCCACAATGAGGAACTTCCTGTTTCCAAGAGCCTTGGGCAGGGGCCCAACTAAGTCGAGTCCCCACTGGGCGAATGACCAAGGGCTAGTCAGGGGGTGCAAGTCCCTCGCGGGTTGCCTGATTGTAGGGGAGAACCTCTAACATTGGTCGCATTTTTGGACGTATGTACGCGCATCCCTTTGCATCCGCGGCCACCAATATCCCTGAGACATGATGCGGTGTGCCATCGATCGCCCCCCAGAGTGCCCCCTGCATATTCCTTCGTGGACCTCATAGAGAAGGTCTTCCATCTGGTCTTCTTGGACGCATAACAAGTAAGGTCCTAAGAAAGACCTCTGATACAACTTCTGGTCCGGAGAGACCCAAAATCTCGGGGCTTTGAGTTTTATCTTCCTTGCCTCTTTTGAACATTTCGGGAGGTCTCCTATTGTTAGGAACCTGAGAAAGGGATCAATCCAGCTGGGCGGCTTGTGTTCGTCCTGGACGGCCATTACCTCGGGAGCGTGGTCTATGCAGGATGCGGGAAGATATTCTATGGTGATCCTGCGTGACTGGGAGGAATCCACTGCCGAGGCTAGGCAAGCCAGGGCGTCGGCATGTGTGTTCTTGTCTCGGGACACTTGTTTGATCTTAATCCTTCCGAATCTTCGTATCACAGCTGTTGCCTGGAGATGGTAAGCCTTCATCCTATGATCCATTGTCCCAAACTCTCCGTTAACTTGGTTGACCACCAGCATGGAATCGCAATGCACGATCAAGTCCGTAACTCCAGTTGCCTTAGCTAACCGAAGTCTTGAGATGAGGGCTTCGTATTCAGCCTCATTATTTGATGCTTTGAATCCCAGCCGAACGGCTTGCTCTGCGACAATCCCATCTGGAGAGATCAGCAAGATATCGATCCCGGACCCCTTACTATTTGACGAACCGTCCACACACAAAAGCCATAACGATCCTTCACAACTTATTGGAGAGGCTATGTTGAGAGGAGGCGGTGTTTCTAGAACGGGGTGCTCCCCGGTAAACTCAACTATGAAGTCCGCCAATACCTGACTCTTTACTGCAGTTCGAGGTTTGAAATGAATGTCGTGTTCCCCCAACTCCACTGCCCACTTGGAAATCTTCCCGGAGAGCTCCGCTTTCCTCAAAATAGCCTTTAAGGGCTGATCGGTAAGGATGGTAATTGGGTGTGCTTGGAAATAATGCCTCAGCTTTCTTGCAGTGGTGACCAGGGATAGAGCTAATTTCTCTAGGGGCAGGTATCTTGTCTCCGCGTCCAGGAGCGCCTTACTTATGTAATAAATCGGCTTCTGGCGGTGCTCGTGCTCACGAATAAGTACCCCGCTTACCGCAAATTCAGACACGGCCAAGTACAAGAAGAGCATTTTCCCCTGAATGGGGACGGATAAGGTCGGGAGAGTCCTTAGGTATTCCTTGATTCCAGCCAGGGCATCTTCGCACCCCTAGCTCCACATTTCCTTCCCCGCACTCTTGATTGCTCCAAAAAGGGTTTGCATTTGTCTGAGGAGCGTGAGACGAAACGGTTAAGTGCTGCTAGCATCCCCGTGAGCTTCTGGACTTCTCGGACAGTTCGGGGGCTCCGGATGTCTAGGATCGCTTGAATCTGATCTGGGTTAGCTTCGATTCCTCGTTGGCTGACCAGATATCCGAGAAATTTACCCGATTCCACTCCGAAAACGCACTTTGCCGCGTTCAGCTTCAGCCCGTACTCCCTGAGGGTGGAGAAGGTATCGGCCAAATCTGCCAGATGATCACGACTTCGTTTGCTCTTTACCAGCATATCGTCAATGTAGACCTCCATGGTGTTGCCGATCTGCTTTTTGAACATCCGATTCATCAGTCTTTGGTACGTCGCCCCACCGTTCTTTAGTCCAAACGACATCACTTTGTAACAATAAACTCCTTTCAAAGTGATAAACGCCATTTTTTTCTGATCTGGGGGATGGAGAGAGATCTGGTGATATCCCGCTCGGGCATCCAGGAAGTCCATGCGTTCATATCCGGTAGTGGCATCCACTAGCTGGTCCACCTTTGGTAGGGGGTAGTCATCCTTGGGACATGCCTTGTTTAGATCTTTGAAGTCCACGCAGACACGCCATTTTCCCCCTTCTTCTTTGCGCAAACCGTATTAGATAACCATTCTGGGAACTGTATCTCCCGAATGGCGTTGGCCTTCAGGAGTTTGTCGATTTCTTCGTTGACCGCGCAGGCATGATGCGGGGCCATGCGTCGTGGCTTTTGTTTGACTGGCTTGTGCGTTGGATCAACATGCAGCTTGTGCGTGATTATCTCGGGGTCTACCCCCGTCATCTCTATTGCGTTCCAAGCGAACACGTCCGCATTTTCCCTTAGGAACTCAATCATCTCGTCCTGTTCGGCTGTGGGCATTGCAGTTCCAACTAAGAAATATCTTTCTTCTTCTCCCTCCATCAAGGGTACCTTCTGGAGGTCCTCTACTGACCGCTCAGTTGGGTTTATCCGGGGGTCATCCATTCCTGGACGCCCGGATTGTGATTGCTATTTTTCCATGATCTCTTCCGGTGCTCGTCCCTTTTCTTGGGTGAACGCTCCGGCTCTAACGGCTGAATAGAAACAATTTTTTGCAGACGCTTGGTCCCCCCGGATCTCCATGATACCTTCTGGCGTGACAAATTTTAGTTTCTGGTGGTAGGTGGAGTGCACAGCTCCCAACGCATGCATCCATGTTCGCCCCATGATCACGTTGTAGGGAGAGTCCGTATCAATTACGACGAACTCGGTGTTGATGACGAAGGGACTGGTGACAGCTGGCAATGTGATTTTGCCTATGGGCAGGGACGAACGAGCCGTTGAATCCGATGAGAAGTGTTCTGACCTTGGTGAGGTCCTTGAGGCTAAGACCCATTCGTTTTAAAGTCTCGGAGTACATCACTTCCGAGGAACTTCCAGAGTCTATCAACACCCTTTTGACGTCGAATTTTCCTATCTTCAGGGTCAAGACAAGGGCGTCGTTATGAGGAGTCACTACGCCTGTCAAGTCCGCGTCTGAGAACGTGATGCTTGGTTCACCAGTTCTGGCCCTTTTACTGGGTGGCCCTCCATCATCCTCGGCCACCTTCCTTGTAAAAGCTACCCTCTTGAGGTCGGACTCGAGTTCCTTGGACGTGGGGCGATCCAGGGGACATACATGGATGACATCTATGACGTTGTCCGGTTCCTCGGTCGGGGCAATGGTGTGTCTCTCTTCTGGCCTGGGCTCTATGTATTCTTTCAAGTATCCGTCTCGGACCAATTTTTCCAAGAATAATTTGTACACCCTGCAACTTTCGGTGCGATGTCCGAAATCTCGGTGATAGGAACACCTAACCCTTTGATCACGGGTGGAGGGATCGCTCTGCATCCTGGGCGGCCATTTGAAGAATGGCTCGTGCTTGATCTTATGGAGCAACTTGAAGATGGGTTCTTTGAACATAATGTGAACTCCTTTGGACGAACCCCCTGGAGAGGGCAGCAACCCCTTTCGGGGAGTATCTTCCCGCTCCCTCTCTTTTCTTTTAGATTGCAGGGTTCGGCCTTTGCTGCTTCATATCTCGTTTTCGATCCTTGAGTATTTGTTTATCCGAGCCATCAGCTCCCCCATATCCGAGGGAGTCTTCTTGGTCAGGGATTCGGTACAGGTCCGTGTCCCTCGCCAGGCCGAGCCGGAAAGACGCCGCTGCCATGACTTCCAAGCAACCTTCTACCTCATTAACCTCTTCCCAGTATCGGATGACATACTGGCGAAGGGTCTCAGATTCCCTACGTCAGAGGGTCAGCAATGATACAACGTCTTTGGGACGTTTACTCCCCGTAATGAATCGAGCCAGGAACTACCTCGTCAATTCCTTCCACGACGCAATACTGTTTGGGGGAAGCGCCTCGAACCACTTCATCGCAGAGTCCTCCAAGCTCATTGGAAACACTCGGCAGAGAAACCGTTGGTCCGAATGATAGAGGGACATCATCTGCTTGTATTGCCTGAGATGGGCTTCGGGATCGGACCGCCCGTCATAAGTTTTGAACCTTGGCACGATGAACTTTCTTGAAACCTCCATCTCTCCGATCTCCCTGGTAAAGGGTGTTTGTATGACCTCGTCTTCGACCTCATCCTGGATAGCCTTACTCTTTCTCTTGGATTCCAGCCGGGCTTTGAGATCAATTTTCTCCCTGACGGGATGTCTTCTGAAGTCCTTGAGTTCATCAATGGGCCCCTCATTTTCTGGGCGCTGTGCGGATAGGGAAGAATCCTCCTCGGACTCATCCCCCTCCCTTCGTCTAGACAATCCTCGCCGGAGGTCGTCTAGGGCTAATTATCTTGCCTTCCTTGAATAGTCGTTAGGAAGGTGCTCGTTGGCTCTCGGTCGCTTTGGAGCCCGGGAGCTCTCCGCCTTGTTGTTCAGATGATTCCTTAGATCTTTCATTTCCGCCTCCTGGGCGGGGAGCCCACGAGAGAGGAATGAGTCCCTCGATCCTTCGCCGGAGGCGGCGAATTCGTTGAGTCGGCTTAGGACGTTTACATTGTCCTTTCCCAGCTGTCGTAATCTATCGCCAAATTTTTTTTCGATCACCTCCGCCAGCTGACGAGCCAGGGGGGCTGACCCTCCTGACCTAATTCCCATACTGGTTTGAGGGGTAACCCCTCTGCACTGAGTGGAGGCATTTTTATTCCCGTCAGTGTGATCCTTTCCTCCGTGGTAACAGGGAGCTTGTAGTTCGAGACTTCTTTGGTGGGGACCTTTCCCTTTTTGTCGAGTGTTCACCATGGTCATTGTTCTTTATAGAGAAAAAACTAGGAAAACTAGTCGTTTCCCACAGACAGCGCCAGATTGTGCGTGCAGGATCTTGCACAATATAAAAAATGAGAACATATCTCTTTCTTGGTGAACTCAAGTGAGTCAGTTGAGTGATCAACCACGCTGCTTGGGACAGCCTGCGAGGTCCGGTGGTAACCTGAAACGGTAACGGAAGGCCCTCGTGAATTGAAGGAATGATCCAGTACGGCTGGAAAAAGGTTCCTGGAACAAAGGAGAACAAGTTAGAAGGGCGCCGGAGTGTTTTCCGGCTTATCCCCTTCGACGATCAAGTAAGTTTTTGAAAGGGAGAGGAAGAAGAAAGCACTGAGTATATCTCGTAGTAAAGAGTTTTTTGTTGCATACCGTTTTGCCTTTTATGAGGAGTATTTATACTTCAAAAACTCATGATTGCTGTCAGTGTTGTCAGTAGATGATCATTAGGTACAGGCAGTGTGCGCACTGATTCTGATGAGGAATGTCTTCCTTTCTTTAACTCTTCGGGGTGCCGAGCAATCAATGCTGTGTCATCGGGCTGCCGACTGTCTAATGATCTCCGCTCGGGGAGGATGCAATAAATGCCCAGCCTTAGAGACATTTATTGTCTTTCAATTCCGAGCCTTACCGCATTGAATGCGGTCTCATCAATGGAATGGTGTAATTAAATGTTTGCTTTCCCAAGTCACGTGTCAGTAAGGGCATGATGTCTTTCTGTCTCTGATGTGACACAATTTGCCACGCGTCCATCCCTTATTGGCTGTGGACCCTGCCTTCCTGTTCTTTCTGACACCAATTGTGTAAGACGAGACCATGACAGCTAACCTAGACTAGCCTAGGCTAATGACCTGTACATCAATAGCTTATACTGGAGCAGAGAAAAAGGCATCTTGGACGGGGGTACATCTCGGTACCGAGGACATGCACATCTTGGTACCGAGGATAGGTATATCTCGAGCCGAGAGAAGCCGTACATGATGACCGAGGTACCATACCAGACCGAGGTACCATATTAGATCGAGGGATACGTGTCGGTTCGTAAAACGTACTCGACATGTATCAAGTACCTCGGGGCGAGGGATTTGTAAGCCGATGGTACGTGATCTCAGTTAACAGGATTTTTAGTGACGCCCAAGAACACTTGTCTTCATTTTGGAGTATTTCAAAAAAGTCCCATCAATTTTCTTAAATCTTCATCAAGTGATAGTCAACAGAATGATCGTGAGCGCGAAAGCCCTTTTAAATCCTGTAACTTCATTCTGATCAAAAGTTCTAGTGAAATGGAGAGAAAGTATATCGATTATTTCTCCTCATTAATCAAGAAGAAAGTTATTCCGGTTGGCCCACTCGTTCAACACCCTATTAGCAAATATCAACGTTTGGAGGCCATTGAATGGCTTGCAAAGAAGAATCACTCTTCGACCTTGTTTGTATCTTTTGGAAGTGAGTATTTTCTGTCAAAGGAAGATAGAAGAGATAGCAAATGGGCTAGAACTTAGCAATGTTAACTTCATATGGGTCATTAGGTTTCCAGTGGGAGACGAAACTAAGGTTGAAGAGGCACTACCTGAGGGGTTTCTTGATAGAGTGAGAGATAGAGGTATGATTATCAATGGATGGGCCCCACAGGCAAAAATTCTAACGCATTCAAGTCTTGGTGGGTTTGTGAGTCAGAGTGAATGGAATTCAGTAATGGAAATCATTGAGTTTGGTGTCCCGATCATAGCCATTCCCATGCACTGTGACCAACAACCTTTAAATGCTAGGTTGGTGGTTGACATTGGTTTAGGAATGGAGGTTAGGAGGGATTACTGCGAGAAGCTTCATGGAGAAGAGGTAGCCAAGGTGATAAAAGATGTGATATTAGACAACAAAGGGGAAGATATGAGGAGAAAAGCAAGAGAACTAAGAGAAAACATAAGATTGAAAGGAGAAGAAGAAATAAATGTGGCGGTGGGGGAGATATCACAACTTTGTCATAAAAGTAAGGCGCAGTAGTGCCTACTATTACGTCGTCAAACCCGGATATGTTGGTTCAATAAACAATAATATTACATCGATTAAATTTTAAGTTCAAATGACATGACAGTTGATTATTTAAAATTTTTATTGAAACCCAAATGATATCACATCAATCAAAGAAGTTCAAGTCAACTGTGATGTCATTTGAATTCCAAATTTAGTTTTAAAATTTGATCAATCTAACATTACTGTACAATAAAAAAACAAAAATCGAGGATTAGACCCACATATCTAGAGTTGGAGTGCATCAAACCTAGTTTTAATAAATGCCCATAGTTTGTGAGTTCACTATGTTCATTTATGGTTTGAATTGTACACGTAAACACACTTGGTTGAAACGATTTCATGTGTGAAAAAAAAGTCATTAATATCTATAATTCTATGTTGTATTCGATTTGCATGCCATCTTATATGTGTGGTAACATGATGGGGCAGATTTAGTATGGGGGCTGTATTTTTAAAATTTTCAAAATTTTTGAATCTTGTCCCCACTAAAAATTTTATAAAGTATAGATGGAATTAATGTAATTTTCAAACCATTAAACATAACTTTTGCACCTCATTCATTTCACGCTCTGCTACAATGAATCAACAAATTCCACTCCAAAAAGCTTGTCTATTCTAATTAAAAATTCGGTACAAGAAGACCCAGATACAAAGAACTAGATCTAAAATATAAGCAACAAATACACACAAGTATTGTGAATTTATGAATTATATTATTGTGAATTTATGGATTACATTTTGATTATGTGTAATACATTATGTCATTAATTACGAACTTAATAACGAACTATTAAATTTAAATCTAATTAGAAAAAATCATTTTTTAATCAATTATGAATATATTTCTTGTAAGAAAATTAACACTGGAACAATCCCTTCCTAGTCAAGAAATATACAATCTTTTGATGTGAAGTCTTTTTTGTTGTCTGTTTTTTGTACATCGTTGATATATATGAGTTGTGTATCTAAATAACATTTTTTGATAGAATTGTACATAAAAAAAAATTTGTTGCCCCCACTAAAACAAAATACTGGCTCCACCCCCGGTAACATGGTAAGAATATATTCCCACTTCTACTCAATTAACTAGTGGAGAGATAATTTGTTCACACGTTCATTCAGTATTTATGTATATGTTCAAGGAGGATAGATCTACCGAGGTGGGTGGGTGCGATCGTCTCCAGAAAATTCCTCTTATTATAGTGCTATTAGTTACGAATGTATCAAAATTACATAGGCTAGTCCTCCCTAGACTTGTTCGTAAATTTAAAGATTGCGTCCTAACCTAAACTACCCGCGGATCCATTCCTACTCTCCACATAGTCAAGACAACAATGGATATTGAACTTAGTTTCATTTTCTACGTAAGAAAAATTGAACCATCTTTCTCTGTCATGTTGTACTGCGGATAAAGACAGAAAACCATGAGGCTCTATCCCCCTTCCACCCTCTTGCCCATCCCTCGCAACATCGTCCTCAGCCACCTAATTCATGCTAAATCTCCCTCTACTTTTTTGGATAATTAAATAGATTTTTTATTTCCAAAACAAAGATATACAAACTAACTCAAAATACTTTCAGTGCTATATACAAAGTAATTCTATCAAGAAGATATAAAAGGACCTAGGCTACAAGATCTTGAACTCATCAGTAATGTTAGACTGATCAAATTTTGAGACTAAATTTGAAGTTTAAATGACATGATAATTGACTTGACCTTCTATGATTGGTATGATATCATTTGGGCCCCAATAAAAACTTCAAATAATCAAGGGTTCTTTGGAATTCGGAACGCCTAATTAGAATTTTTTGGTAAAAAAACATAGAACAAAATATTTTGAAAAAAAGTACATAGTTAAGTTACAAAGACATAAATGTCTATTTTAGGATTATTTAATTTAAAATCTTTTATCTTTAATGTACTTTGATTCATGTGTGTTTGTTAATACATATAAATACGTATTTAATGCACATTGATTCATGTGTATTTGTTAATAAGGTATATATATATATATATACTTCTTGTTAAATCTCTTATCTAAATTTTGAATTATCTTTAATGCACCTTGATTTATCCGTATTTTTTTTTTGAAAAGTGATTTTGTTTTCAAATTATATTTAATGCACCTTAATTCAAGCTTTTTTTTTTTTTGGAAAATTGTTTTATTTTCAAATTAATTTAATATCCAAATAATGTAATAGTGTAACAAAGACACTATAACAAAAACAATGTTCAGTAGTTTTGTGTATGTGGTAACAAATTCAAAATAGAGATATACTATTTTGAATGAAATTATATGAAACTATATGTTTGACAAAATATAATAGTACAATATTTTTGTGTAAATAGTTTGTTACACTATTATTATTATACTGTTACACTATTAGTGTTACACTGTTACACTATTAGTGTTATACTGTTACACTTTTATTGTTATAATAGTATTGTTCCACTATTACACCATTCGGATATTAAATTAATTTGAAAATAAAACTACTTTCCAAAAAAAAAAAAATTCATGAATCAAGATGCATTAAAAAATAATTCAAAATTTAGATAAGATATTTAACAACAAGTATATACATATATACATACATAAGTATTTATATAAGTGTATATATATATAACGCATGAATCATATATATTAAAATAAACATATATATATATATAACGCATGAATCAATGTGCATTAAAATATAATTTATATACATATACGTTTTTATATATACATGAATACAAATTTTAAAACTCAAACAAGTATATATATATATATTAAAGTTCTCCCATAAAATTAGGAGATGTTTAATACACCACTTTACAAACAAAAAAAAAAAAACCGTTGATGAAGTTTTTGGTCCAAGAAATTTTTGTTGCCATGTTCGTTGGAGCATGTTGGAGGGTAAAAATATATACCAACGAAAATTAATTTTCCTTAAACGATGCGGAGGAGAGAGAGACTAAAAATTGGGAGAAGATTGGGTTTAGGCTAAATATCTTGCCTTAACCTTGAGGATAGGTCAAGACGTAATAGGGATGAATTATAAACTTAGACGTCTAAAGTTCGAATATTTTCAATTCCTTGGCTAGGTCATGAGTGATTTATCCCTCATAAATTATAATACCCTAGTTTTAGTGTAGATGACCTACCTTTGACCGAACCAAAGAAGAAATTAATCGAAGTATGCGTAAACTGACCCGAACACTCTAATCGTTAAACCAATTTTTTTTTTTTTGCCTTAAACGATGTAGTTTCATTTTTCTCCTTTTTTCCCACGAAAATATTTCTTCAATAAATGTCAAGTAGAGTTTTATTCAATTTTACGGACTACAATTAATTTATTGACCAATTTAAAAAACATATTTAAAAAATATATAAAATCAATTTTTTTTATAAGCTTTGAAATTGTCCTCTCCTAATACTAAATTAGTGGGAAAATCCTTTTTCATTTGGGCGGCAATGATCCTACCATATATTTTGTTGATTGTATATACTTATTTGATGACAAATTGATATTTTCCTTATTAAAAACGCTTCTTTTGTACGAAAATTAAAAATTTCCTATGTAAAAATTATTTTTCTTGCAATGGGAAGAGAACAAGATAGACGTGAAAACTCTGAGATAGCTTTGTCTCTCTATAATCTACAAAACTGTTGAATTGGACATGATGTAGACCCAACACGAACCCGGTCTAAGATTGAAATGCTAGAGATGAATAAGTACAAAACAGTTACGGTACGTCTTGGGAAGCTAACTATTGTCTTTCATAATGTGTTCTGATATTATATTAAGGGTTAATCTCATTTTATATTTTAAAAGATTGTTTAAATCTTAATTTGTACCTCTAAAAATTAAAAATTTTAATTTACACTTTCAAAGATAGAAATTTGTATCAATGTGCATCCCCAAAGATACAATATCTCAATTTTTACCCTCAAAGATAGAAATTTGTATCAATGTACACCTAAAATTAAATTGATAAATTATACCTAGATCCCCTCATGTTTGTCACTTAATCATTTAAACTCCTTCACATTTAGAATATTCCCCTTACATCTCATAACGTTTGTGCATGTGTAACACATAACCACTTTTCGTTGATATCTGTTAATATAATCGTTAAAAAATATGATTTTATCCTAATAAAAAATTATAATTTCATATTACCTTTTATTTTGTGGATTCGATATACTCTAAAGTTGAAAATCAAGCTTACCATTTGAATGTCTAATAAAATGTAGATATTTATATAAAAGGTAATATGAAAAACATTATATAAATATTTACATTTTATTAAACATTCAAATGGTAAACTAGATTTTGAACTTTAAAATATATTGAACCCATAAAATAAAGGGTAATATGAAATTATATTTTTTAACGGTTATATTAATAGATATCAATGAAAATGAGTTACGTGTTATACGTGCATAAATGTCATAAGATGTATGAGTAATATTCTAAATGTGAAGAGGTTTAAATGATTAAGTAACAAGTATGAGGGGATTTAGGTATAATTTATCAATTTAGTTTTAGGTGCACATTGATACAAATTTCTATCTTTGAGGGTGTAAATTGAGATTTTTTATCTTTGGAGTGCACATTGATATAAATTTCTATCTTTGAGGGTGCGAATTAAGATTTTTAATTTTTGGGGGTGCACATTGATACAAATTTCTATCTTTGAGGGTGTAAATTAAAATTTTTTATCTTTGAGAGTATAAATTAAAATTTGAACAATCTTCCGGAATAAAAAATGAGATTAACCCTTATATTAATGATGATTTTTGTTTGGTAGCCGAGAGTAGGTGATGCATTTATTATTTCAATGACTTTGAAAAAACACTTACAAGAAACTGTGGGTTGCCGGAGAACACTAACTTTTCTAGAAAGAATAATTATGTGTACACATTGTTTTTATCAGCCCCATGTTATTATGTGTCTATATCTAATATGCCATATACATTAAATCAACGCAGAAGAACCTCAATTCACACACACAGAGGCACAGAGAGAGAAAGAGAGGGAGGGAGGGAGAAGGGTTCATGGGCACCCAACAAACTAATTTGAGTGTTCTTATGCTTCCATGGTTGGCTCATGGTCATATTTCTCCCTTCCTAGAACTAGCCAAAAAGCTTGCAAAGAGAAACTTCCATGTATACCTCTGTTCTACACCTATCAATCTTAGTTCCATTAAGGAACGAATCACTGAGTTCGAGAATCAATCTCTCTCAATACAAACGGTGGAACTCCATCTACCCTCCTTGCCTGAACTTCCTCCAAAATACCACACAACCAATGGCCTCCCAATCCACCTCAATCCGACTCTCGACAAAGCCTTTGAAATGGCAAGTCCGAGCTTCTACAACATCCTCAAGACCCTAAAGCCTGACTTGCTTATATATGATGTCGCCCAAGCTATCAAGCAATGGCCTGCGGCAGTAGCTTCAACACATAATATTCCAGCTGTTCAATTTCTGACTTCGAGTGCAGCCATGTGTTCCTACTTCAGTCATCTTTTGTCTGCAACCGGTGTCGAATACCCTTTCCCCGCTCTTTATCTTCGAGATTTTGAGTTAGCTAAGATACGTCGTAGTGATCTTAAATCTTCAACAAGTGATGATGATGAGAATGATCGTGGACGTCCAAGCCTTTTCACAATATCCAACATCATGCTAGTCAAAAGTTGCAGCGAAATTGAGAAGAAATATATGGATTATTTCTCCGCTGTAACTAAGAGGAAGATTATGCCTGTTGGCCCACTCGTTCAAGACTCCATTAGCAAAGATGAGCAGCATTTGGAAGTTATCGAATGGCTTGGAAAGAAGCATCACTCTTCGAGTGTGTTTGTGTCCTTTGGAAGCGAGTATTTTTTGTCCAAGGAAGAGATGGAAGAAATAGCACATGGGTTAGAGCTAAGCAATGTCAACTTTATATGGGTTATTAGGTTTCCATTAGGAGACGAAACTATGGTTGAAGAGGCACTACCTGAGGGATACCTTGAGAGAGTGAGAGATAGAGGGATCATCATGAAAGGATGGGCCCCTCAAGCTGAAATTCTAAAGCATCCAAGTGTTGGTGGATTTGTGAGTCATTGTGGATGGAATTCCGTAGTGGAAAGTATAGAATTTGGTGTCCCAATCATAGCCATACCCATGCAACTTGATCAACCTCTGAATTCTAGGTTGGTGGTTGAAATTGGTTTAGGCATGGAGGTTTGGAGGGACGATAGTGGGAAGCTTCACAGAGAAGAGGTGGCGAAAGTGCTAAAAGACGTGGTAGTTGGGAACAAAGGGGAACATATGAGGAGAAAAGCAGGAGAATTGAGAGAAAACATAAGATTGAAAGGAGATGAAGAGATAGATGGAGCTGTGGAGGAGCTAGCACAACTTTGTCGTAAGAGTAAGGCCTATAATGACTATTAGACCCATGATATGCATTCCAAATTACTTAGCAAGTGTTGTTTACCATTTGAACGTGGATGGCTGGTTCAATGAATTTCACCAAAAAGAGTTAATGGGATCTATTAATTCAACACTCCGCATTGATTTAGTGACTGATACGAGTCAGTCAATATCTACAGTCCTTAGTTGTGTTCATTTTGCTTTCCTTCTTTTGTGTGGTTTTTGGTAATAGTAAGATGTCCATTTCTATTTTACTCACTAATTGCCCACAAGAGAGAAAGGGTTTTTAACCATGTAAGTTGTTCACTCTTTCTTTCAGTAATTATATACATTGTGATGAAAAACCAACTTTATAAAGCCTGAATTTTGTGAAAGCTAGAACCTGGGTATGGCCCCTTGTATATCATGACTTGTTCCTTGTTTACACCAATGAAACATTGACATTTTTTTTTTAAGTGATATGAGGATTGACAGAAGACTCGTTCTTCTGATACACAAACATTAATGACTCAATTGACTCATTACAGTTCCAGATGAGGGTAGACCAGTGGGAGAAAACAAAAACACACCCAAGCAGTTGGCCAAACACCATACCAAACGTTATATTTATAGCAAAGAGCATTTCTGGCAGTAGCTCCAAGGACCATTTACTTGCAGAACAATATACTTGTCCCAAAGACTAAGTCGTAATTTTGTTAATTCGGTGGAAAATTTAATTGATATACTCAAAATTAGTATTATATTGATCTCCAACATCAATGGTAGTTCCCTTTGCATTTCTCTTCTTAAATGAATATTGATATCCGCTGAATTTTAGGCATGGGCCACCATAACCCCGGAGTTCAATAAGTCCAGAAGACCTCTCCTATTTATTAACCCAAAGGGAGAAGCCCCAATCAACCCATGCCAAAGAGTAGAGAGGGCCAAAAGGAAAAAGCCCGACGGCACTAGAGGTCCAACAGCACAGCCCAGGCCCAGCTCAACGACTAGCTAAAGGATAACCCAGTACTGAGAAGCCAAGTCCTCACCTTGGGAGCACCCCGCTATGCCACGTGTCCAAAGGACAGGGAGACCATCTCTGATACTTGTGGCAGTTGCACCCTCTCAGACACAGAGAGCGGTAGTACGAATAACAATCCAGAGATTGTGAGCATAGTAGCGACAAATAGCAGAGACTGTTGCAGGACAGTGACGGGGGACCCCATAAAATCAACAAAAAAGTAGAAGGAGCCACCGAGAACCCTAGAAGGAAGGACTGGTATAAATAGAACAGTGTTAACCTACCAGAAAGATCATCTCCCCCACTGTATTTCCCAACCCTAAGTTCACAATGAACTAAGCATAAGCTCTTGTAAAAAGGCTCAGTGCCAACAATCTCACTATACTCAACTGAACTCAATATACGACCTCAAGGAACAAGAAACTTCATTATAGTGGACGTAGTCTCAGTTTTTCGACTAAGGTGAACTACTTACACTCTGTGCCTTCTGTTATTCACAAGTCAACCTCGTACTCAATTGAACTCACTAATCTAAGTAGCAATTCATTGATTGGGCTTGAGCTATTACTTCTGAGACCCTATCAGTTGGTGTCGTCTGTGGGAACAGTTTTCATTATTTTCTTTTTGAGTTTTTATTTATTTGATGGTTTCAACTCGGAACATGAGTAAAGCTTTCGCCAATCCCCAAGTCCACCAAAACTTACCAGAGAACTTTTCGATCCCTAAAGTAGACGCCGAGGATCACCTCTTAGCGGCGAACCTCTCCCCACTCAATGAATTAGAAACCTACCATCGAACTACAATGCAACTAATAAAGGAGAACCAAGAATTAATGGAATGGATACACACACATCAGCTCCTTTAGTTCCCACCAGCTCGACAGGAGCCCCTTTTATCCCCAGCAGAACATGACGCCCTTCATCAGGAGCGCCAAGCTCCACCAAATAGAGTCACTGAACTCCATGAACGCAACCACTTTGGAGAAAATCATCGGAGGAGACACCCCAAAGAACACGACGAAGATGAAGCCCATAGTCGGGCTAGAGCCGCCTTCCGAGAAGACAGACCCCATCCCCTGCTGGATGCCAATGATAATACATGGGAGCAAAAAATCCGCAAACTCTAGTGGGAGCTGGGCAACATGAAAGAGGTGGTTAAGGGAAAGACTCTCGACACCATGGACTCTTTGGTCCAGCAAACTGAGTCACCATTCACTCCCAAGATCCTTCATTTTCCTCTCCCCTAGAAGTTCTGGATGCCATCAATAGAGGCGTTTGATGGGACCAAGGACCCAGTTGACCATTTAAATTCCTATAAAAATCATATGAAACTCCAAGGGTACCCAGACCCAATCCACTGCCGAGCTTTTACCATCACCCTTAAGGGTCGACAATAGCCTAGTTGAATAAGCTACAACCAGCGTCGGTCTCCTCCTTTAGAGAACTATCAATATAATTCATGTCGAACTTCATCGGAGCAAGGACGTATAGAAAACCGCCCTACCACCTTCTAAGCGTCAAACATGGGCCCAACGAGTCCCTAAAAGCTACGTGCAGCGCTTCAACCCGGAATGTCTGAAGGTGAAAAGTGTGGACGAAACGTTTGAGCTGACCACCTGCATGTCTAGGGCTCAGAGTGCAGTCCAAAGACCTCTTCTTCTCAGTCGCAAAGAACCCTTAAGCCATTATGGCTGAGGTATTGGTGAAAGCCAAGAAATACATCAACGGCGAAGAGGCCCTCTGCCTGAAAGGAAGCTTGCCAGCGGCGGAAGGAGACAAGAAAAAAAGGGATTGCAGTCCCAGGAAAGAAAAAAGACACGATCGGTCCCCGAGAGGAGACCACTTCCCGAGGAGAGGGAGGGAGCCTTCTCCTAAAAGGAGAAGCAACGTCTGAGACTGCCTAGGACCCCCTCCATAGGAATTACAGCCGCAATACGCCCTAGCGCGACTTCCACCCCTCGTCACCTCGATTGCTCAGGTCCTCCACAAGGTTCATCTGATGGTCGCCCCAAATGAAGTCCGACCCTAGTAGATGGGATGCCTCCAAATACTGCGAGTACCATAAAGACACGGGGCCATGAGATAAACGACTACATCCAGCTCAAGAAGGAGATTGAATACCTAATCCAAAGGGGATACCTACGCCACTACATGGCAAAAGTAGGAAGAGCTCAGAATAATCAAAGGCGGGAGGCCTAAGCTGCCACAGCACCTGCTCAACAACACCAACAAGCTCTTGGTAAAATTTGGATCATCTCGGAGGGCTTCACAGGAGGGGGTGAGTCCAGCTCAACGTGGAAGGCGCACACCAGAAGAGCCGGATTGAAAGATTTCCTCGAGGTCCAAGCCATAAGTAAGGCACCCCGCCAAGATGTGGAGATCAATTTTTTTGACACGGATCTCGAAGGGTGCCAACACCCACATGATGACCCCCTAGTCATAAAGACGATTATCACAAACAAAACTATACATCGAGTGCTCGTCGATAACGGCAGCTAGGTCGACATCATTTTCTTATCTACTTTTGATCAGCTCGGCATAGAGAGGTCGAGACTCGTACCCGTGAAAACCCATCTCCTAGATTTCTTAGGTGAAAGAGTCCTACCAATCGGCTCTATCTAGCTCGTCCTCACTATAGGAGATCAACCTTGCTAGGTTATAACCACCGCCCATTTCTTGGTGATGGACGCCCCTTCTGCCTACAACATCCTATTAGGAAGGTCGTCCCTCAACTCCATCAAGGCGATACCCTCAGCTTATCATTTGGTGATGAAGTTGCCTACCAAGAATGGGGTCGATATGGTCAGAGGAGACCAGCGCCTCACTAGGGAGTGTTATGTGACATCAATGAGGCAAAAGGAGGTAGAATCAGTCTAGTTGGAAGACTTAGATATGAGGGATGAGCTGTAAACCCAGCCTACCCCCACAAAGCAACTGGAACCTGTGCAGCTGGATGAGGACCTAGGGCACATAGTCTTTGTGGGCTCCATGCTGCTCTCGCTTATTAAGGAGAAGCTCATCTCATTTCTGAAAGACAACATTGACGTTTTCACCTGGAGACAAGAGGATATGGAAGGGATAGATCCCGCAGTGATTATGCACAGGCGAGAGCATTGATCTGAACTACAAGTCGGTGTGGTAAAAAAGTAGGAGTTTCGCGCCAAATAGACAGAAAGCCATTAATGGGGAGGTGAAAAAGCTATTACGAGCCAAAGCTGTCAAGGAAGTAGATTACTTGACCAAGCTAGCTAACGTTGTGCTTGTGAAGAAAGTAAACAGAAAATGGCGACTTTGCATCGACTTCACCAACCTGAACCGAGCATGCCCCAATGATAGTTTTTTGTTGCCCTGGATTGACATAATAGTCGATGCTACAGCTGGCCATGAGCTCCTCAGCTTGATGGACGCTTTCTCGGTGTATAACTAGATCAGAATGGACTTGAACGACCAAGAGAAAACTCCGTTCATCACAGAATAGGGGATCTTATGCTATTAGGTTTTCCCTTTCGGACTAAAGAATGTCGGTGCCACCTATCAAAGGTTGGTCAATAGGATGTTTCGTGAAAAATTGGGCTCGACCACGGAGGTATATATAGACGATATGCTTGTGAAGTCGCTCAAAGTCGAGTCCCACATTCAACACCTTGAGGAGGCGTTTGGAATTATGCGCCAGTATAGAATGAAGTTGAACCCGACAAAGTGTGCCTTTGAGGTATCAGCAAGGAAGTTATTGGGTTTCATAATCAATAGCAGAGGGATTGAGGTGAACCCAAAGAAGGTAAAGACCGTCCTCGAGATGAAAGCCCCCACTAACACACGAGAAATACAACGCCTGACCAGGAGAATAGTAGCACTCAACCGATTTGTATCATGCTCCAGCGATAAGTGTCAGCCTTTCTTCAAGGTTCTAAAGGCAGCCTTTCGGTGAGACAAAAAATGTGAAGAAGTTTTCCAAGCCCTCAAGGCTTATTTGGCTTCTACACTAGTGCTAGTGAGTCCTCAAGAAGGAAAGGTCCTGACCCTTTACTTGGTCGTATCTGACTTCGCGATCAGCGTGACATTAGTAAAAGATAAGGATCGGGAACAACAACTAGTTTACTTCTGTAGCAAAGTCTTCCGAGGAGTTGAGGAGAGGTACCTAAAGATGGAGAAGGTCGTACCAGCCCTTTTGGTAATAGCTCAGAGACTGAGACCGTATTTTCAAGCCCATACCATCGAGGTTTTGACGAACCAGCCGATGAGGCAGGTTTTGCACAAGCCAAAACCTCTGAAAGGCTATTGAAATGGGCAATGGAGCTTAGCGAGTTTGACATCAATTTTAAGCTCAGGACCGTGATCAAGGGACAAGTCCTCACGAATTTCTTCGTCGAGTTTACCTCTCTACCTGAAGAAAACGAGGGGAGTCAGGACTGCGTCCCTAACGTGCCGACCTGGAAATTATACGTGGACGGAGCATCAAACGCTCTGGGAAGCGGGGCTGGCCTCATCCTGACTTCACTAGAGGGATATGACCTGGATTACGCTTTGAGGTTTGATTTTCGAGCATCCAACAACGAAGCCGAGTACAAAGTCCTCATAGCTGGTCTAAACCTAGCCTTGTCGATGGAAGCACAGCAGATCATGATCCATAACGACTCGCAGCTTGTGGTCAAGCAAGTCGAAGAGGAATACACCGCTAAAGAGAAGAAGATGGGACTCTACACGATGAAAGTGCTTAGTTTGTTGAAGAAGTTTGTTTAGCCGAGCTTGTCCAGATACTACGAGAACATAATACCCGGGCTAACACCCTGGCCAAACTAGCCACCACTACTAACCGTGATTTACCGAGACAAGTACTCATCGAGGTCCTTGCTCAGCCTAGCGTACAGCTCGAGTAAGAGCAAGCTAGCAAAAAACGAGCCATGCCAGTCGAAGAGAAAACTTCATGGATGGACCCTATTGTATCCTTCCTACAAGACAAAGTATTGCTAGACGACTCGAATGATGCATCAAAGCTGAGAGCTAGAACGGTGAGATTCACGCTACTCCAAGGTAATCTATACAAGAGAGGTTTTTCTTTTCCACTTATGAAATGTGTGTTAGGAATGGAGGCGGATTATATTCTAAGAGAAATTCACGAAGGCATGTGCGTGAACTATATTGGCGCAAAGACCTTGGCAAGCAAGACACTACGACAAGGTTACTTTTGGCCAACCATGACTAAGGATGCCAAGAAAATAGTGAAAAGATGTCAAGCCTGCCAGATCCATGACAACTTGCCTCATTGCCCGCCCAAGCTGTTCATCCCAGTAGGGGTTAGAAATCCTAGGGCCCTTACCAGCCGGGGTTGGACAATGCAAATTTGTCGTGGTTGCAGTGGATTATTTCACCAAGTGGGCAAAAACCTAGTCTCTAGCCAAGATCACAACGCAGAAGGTCAAGAACTTCGTTTAGAAGTCTATAATTTGTCATTTTGGTGTCCCCAGGGCATTAGTTTTAGATAATAGGAAGCAGTTTGACAATCCAACATTCACGTGTTTCTGCGCTGAACTGGAAATAAAAAACTACTTCTCGGTGCCTGCTCACCTGCAGTCTAATGGATAGGCCAAGGTGACCATCGGAACCATCAAGCTAGCCCTAAAGACTAGGTTGGAGGCATCCAAGTCTCAATGGGTGGACCACCTCCCAGCAGTATTATGGGCATACTGAACAATTGTTTGAACTACGACCGACGAGACCCCTTTTAGCCTAGCATATGGGACAAAGGCGATGGCCCTCATCGAGGTTGGCATGCCCTCTGCAAGAGCTGAATTGTTCAATCCAGAACAGAACAAGAGGTCCCTACTGGTGAACCTCGACCTCCTGGACGATAAAAGGGATGAAGCTTTGCAGTGGATATTCTCCTATCAGAGGAGCACGACGAGGTTCTATAACAAGAGAGTGAGCAAAAAGAGTTTCAAACCAGGCGACTTGGTGCTAAAAAAATTGTTCCTAGCCAGGAAGGATCCAGCCCACGAAAAATTAGAGCCTAATTGGAAAGGGCCCTACATTGTGAAAAGGGTAGTATGACCTAGAAACTACGAATTACAGACAGAAGAAGGAAGAGACTTACAACACTATTGGAATGCAGATCACCTAAAGCGTTACTACTAGTAAGGTCTTTTGAAAACCTTTGTAATGAGAAGAAGGAGAGTTACTGTAAAAACCCATTTCTAAAATCAATGAAGTTTTTCACGGCCCTCGTGAAGAAAAAAAAGAGTTTGCACTAAATTCTGCCAACCTCAGGATCGACAAGGCTTTTTAGCCTAAGAGCTCGTAAGCTCGGGATTGATAAGACTTTTCAACCTAAGAGCTCATATGCTCGAGATTGACAAGATTTTTCAGCCTAAGAGTTCGTAAGCTCGGGATCGACAAGACTATTCATCCTAAGAGCTCGTAAGCTCGAAAACGACCAGACTTTTCAGCCTAAGTGTTATAGAGCTCATAAGCTCAAGACAACTAGGCTCTTAAGCTTAAAAGAGCTCGTAAGCTCGGGAACAACTAAACTTTTTAGCCGAAGTGCTACAGAGCTCGTAAGCTCAGGGGCAAATAGGCTCTTCAACCTAAAGAGCTTGTAAGCTCAGAAATCACAAGGCTTTTCAGCCCAAATGGCATTCCAGCGTGAAAGGAAATAAAACTTTCAACATATTATCCAACAGAAAATAACTCAAAGACACAAGATCCATAACCAAAGGACTTCGTCGTAGTAAAAATAGAAAAATTCATATTTCAGAACATGGATACATTAGCAGGGACATAAAAGAAACTCCAACAGTACATAGAAGAAACATCCACGGGACCTCACAAGCCTCCCCTTCCTCCCAAGTCCTCCTCAGCAGCTTCTCCTTTCTTCAAACACGCTAGTTTTCACTCGTAGCAAACTCCCACAAACCCCCAAAGACGAAAAAGAAGCATTAGGTCCACCCCTCAAGGGAAGGGGGAATATCAGTGATCAACGGCGGGTGGAAATACCATTTCCAAGAAAGAGTGCTGAAGAAAGGAGGGAAGTCGAAGGGGAGGTCAAAGAAATAGAAGAATTTAGAGACAATAAGAAAGATGTCAAAGCCTTGCATGCACCAAAAGATGAAGAAGCTGACCAGGGCAGCCCATCCCTTAGGAGAGATGTGAGATGGACACAAGCCATGGTGGGAGAGAACCCAAACGAAGCCTCGATGGAGGGTCAGTCAGAGGCCACTCTTGAATGCACCCTCATAGAAAGCAACCTCACCCAGAGAGGACATGCTACAAAGCTCATTCGGGTACGGGGCTCTAACCCCCAGATCCTCAGGAAAATCGTATCGACTCTTTATATCGTCGATGTCCATAGCAACAAGTAAGGAGGGAAGAAGGAAGATGAAGCACCAATCGCCTTTTAGCGACTCTCAAGCACGTTGTTTGAACAATAGGGAAGGAGCCATGAATCTAAGAGGTTAAGAGGAAGCACTGGAAGGAGGCAGAGAGTTCTAGGAAGGAAGATCTTTGGGGGACAGTGAGAATGCAGAGACTCGAATCACTTGGGAATAAATAGCACGAAGGAAAAACTGTTGGAGTTTTGCAATCAAGATAACATTAAATAATAGCACCAAGTTCGTGGAAGGTGTTGAGTCGCCTAAGGGTTTACTTAAATGAGCAGCTCCATCGTACGCTGCACCAAGAAATGAACAATCGTTAAGGATTTTTCCCAAAAAATACGCAAGTATGCGTAGCCGAAGCTCAGCAAGAGAGCCCAGAACACAGGTCAGGGAAACTAGCAACACAGAAAAAACACTACTCCAAACAGGCCAAAGCTTCCCTAGAGTAAAAGGCAAGGGGAATATAGCACCAACAAACACATCACCATAGGAAGAAAGAAATTTTCATTACAAAAGAAAGTATTTACAGGTATTGCAAAAAAACAAAAAAACAAACAACAACAAAGCAAAAAAAAATGATGAACAAAACAACAAGAGGTTGGTTTTCAAGACTGGTCAGAAGGAGGAGCTGGAGGAGTAGCGTCAAGAGCACCACCGCCTGGTGGGACATCAAACCGCAGCTGAAATTGTTCAAGATCCAAGCCAGGGAACTTCTCAATTGCCTGGTCAACAAAATTAAAGAACCTTCTACAAAAGCCCTAGCTGCCTTCAGCCTGGATTTCTCGATCTCTTTTTGCTGATCCTTGACCAGCTGACACTCAGTTGCCAAAGAGTTACTCAGCTCAGCAACTGTAGCCTGGGATTCTTTCAGTTGGTCCACCAGCAATGACCGAGCAATGGTAGAATTAAGCAAGTTCTTGATCTGGGCATCATAGTCCTCCCTTGAGCGAGCTAGCTCTTCCCGAATAGACACCTCTCGGCAGAAATACTAGCAATCAATTGCTTAAAGGTCTGAGCCCACTGGTCGAGAACTTGCTCCAACTCCTTCTCGGTGGTCAGCCCCCAGCTCAAAAGATCAGAGTTTCGCTGGCAAGCCTCCCGAAGCTCAATCGCCCTTCGCTAAACATCGTTTCTCAAGACGCAAATCTCCTTCCCGAGTGCACAGATGTGCCTCGCCGACTGAAAACAAAGACAAAAGTCATAACATTACAGAAAATAAAGACAAGGAGAATCACAGTGAAAGGTGGGACTTGCCTCACGAAGGGCGTGAAACGCTTCTCGACTCCGCGTTTGAAAATGTAGGTCTACATAATGCCTCAGGTTAGCCTGGGGGATCAATTCCATCTGCGCGCTGCTACTTAGACCCACATCCCTCAATAGACTCCCGTCGAGGTCAATAACCGGGGCAAGCAGAGCACGAGCCGAGCTGGAACCAGCAGCTCCAATCGGAGAAGAGCCTCGTTGAATTGGCCTTGTTGCTAGACTGACCACAACTGTACCTGCCATGGTGATAGGTACAGGCTCGGGTATTTACGCCTCCCTAGGAGAAGAGCTCATCATCGGTAGAATCGTCAAAGCTTCACCACCTGCATCAAGAGCCTCGAGGCCAACGCTTGCACTAGAAGTCATGTCCGAGCTACTTGCCCCCAAATTGGCCCTCTTCGCTACAAGCTCCAACCTCTTGGCTTGCCTCCTTTGGCCCACTTGCTCTAATATCGCACTTTGCTGAGTAACCAAGAATGAAGGGACTGTACAAGCAAAACACAGAAAGGGGTAAGAATCTGAGCGAACTAAGAACAGGGTGACAAGGGCAAAATGCCAGATACTCATGGCCACGTGGCGTTGAAGCCAGCTTAGGATGCATCAGCTCAATATAAGAAAACGGCAGGCCAGCACGAACTTGGTTGACCTGAGCTAATTCCTCACCAAACAAAGATAGAAGTTCACCTACAACAACATAAATAATGACGCCGCTACTAAAAAAAAAAGAAGCCACTGTGAGCTTTGCATGGCCAAAACTGATAAATGAGAGCTCACCTAAGTTTCTGTGCTGCCCTCAAGCCGTTAAAACCCTGATCGATGCCAGAAAATGGGCCCCATACTCCTAATCATCTCCAGAAACAAAGAAGTATCTCATCCTCCAACCTTTCGGCTCTGGAGGGAGGTCCCGAATAGGAATCTCCCCTCCACGTCTGGGGATGGAGTGATAGAAATCAGAGACCTCTTCAGGACAGAAAAAGTGAAGGAACTCTGGCACGTTAGCCCTTGGCTAGGGGAACAACTTTCCCCACACCGCCACGAATGCCAACAAAATCGCCCAACCTGCTGGTAGAAGCATGGCGGGGTAGAAGCTAAAAAAATGTAAAACCTCTCGGATGAAGAAGGGAAATGGGAACTAGAGCCCTGACAAGAAAAAGGCCTCAAAGAAGCAAGCCTCGTCCCAGACTAAGCAGTGAAGTCGACGCAAATCGGCATGACGCACAACTACTCCAGGAAGAAAGTTTAAGTGCATGGCAATAGAGTGAGTTTCTTCCTCATCGATTTCACTGACTTCAACATCAGGGAAAAGTTGTTCCATGATGTCGAGTGGTGAAGAAGGGGCCCTGGCCATGAGAACATAAGGCAAATAGTTTTTCTTAAACATCGAAAAAGGAGAAGTGTTGCATCAAGAAGAAGAAGCAAAAATTCTTTTTTAGCGCCCAGACTAAGACAATCATTCTTCGGGGGTACCTATTTGTAAGCCCAACAGACACGCACCCATCACTTTTGCCGTCTGAAGTTAATGCATGTCCCTCGCATTTATAGAAGAGGACACGTGGTGCCATAGGGACTTTTGTGGCACCACGTTCGAGGAGCCACTAATCCCACTAACGGCGCACGTTCTCAAGTGATCGAAACTGTCATATCTAGAGTACACAAAAAGAAATGAAAAAAAGACTAAAATAGCCCCAAAAGTTAAAACAAAGGTCCTCAGGAAGGAACAGACTCGAGAAAATGGGTTGTCCAAGTCACCTCACATGTTTTAAGCTAGTCCACCTCGGGAAAAAAGTGGAGTTAGCTCAGCTACATGAGGGGGTTGGCTCATACAGCCTGTATCTTGCACTTATCATAGTTACCCGAAGACAACTCGAGGATTATAGTTTGAGGCCTTAAAACTGGCAACAAATCCTGCAACGCCATGGTACAAAACTAAATATTTTCATCCATTAGAGCCAAAGAAGAACACATCATTCATAGGAAATGGGAAATCGACGATAGTGTCCTTATTAGGAAAATTATGCAAGTACATCATCCAAAAGTTACATCGTCACCAAGAAGAAGAGGAAGTACTACAAAGTCTTCAGCAAATTACAAGAAAGTGAAATAGAAACGGCCACAAGCCAGCCTCAAAGAACAATCTCACTACCACCGCCGACTCCCCTACTAGCTACCTCTGTCGAGGCACTGAGCTCTTCGATCATAGCTACCTTGGGTACGGATGCCTCCTCGGCACCAGGTGTCTTAGCCTTTTCGATTGCCACAACCGCCTTCTTATACTTAAGTTGTGGCACGAAGGGATTCAGGTCAAGGTCAGGATAAGCATCCTTGATCTACTCCCAACAGTTGAGGAACCCCTTCACAAAGGCAAAGACGCTCTCTTTCAGAAGCTCGGACACCTGGGCCCGTAGAGAAGACAGCTCAGAATCCTTAGCCACGGGGTCGGCATCTTTGGCTTTGAGCTTAGCCTCTTTGTCTTTTATCTGTGAATCCTTGAGCTTGATGAGGTCTTGGTGACAGGCATCTATCTCATCATTAATCATCTTCACCTCAATAGCCTCAGTTGACAGAATCCTCACCTTTTCCTCGGTAACCCCCTTACCCACCATCATGGCATTAAAAGATTCCTTGGCCTTCAGGAGCTCCTACTCGTGATGAAAATCTATTATCTTTACGCAGGCAAGCGACTGAAAAAGAAAAGGGTTAGTTAGTGCAAGAGATGACCAAGAAAACTTCAAAAGGGCTCTAGAGAGGAGGCACAAGCAAAGACAGAAACTACCTCGACCAGGCCCTGGATGGTGTGTTGGATTTTCCTTTTTGAAAGGAACTTGCATGGCCGTTCTGGGATTTGACGTGGAGATTAGGTTAGATAAAGCAAAAACAGTGGCCTCAAGATCGGGTAGGAAGTCGCTCCCCTATGTCTTGGACTTGGAGGGAACGGGCCCCACATTCCTTCATTTCGGTGAGACAGGCTGGGTAGGAGCATAAGAGGGCACCGAGACCCCAGGCTGTCTGCTCAAAGCCCCCTTAGAAGGAGATTTGTTCTTTGGTGACTCAAGGGGCAATGAAGGCGCAGCCACACCTCCATGCGAGGGAGGATCCTCATTCTTCTGCTCCGAGGAGACGGACATTAGCCTGGATACCGACGCCTCCTTGGGCGACGATGGCAAGCCCTTCACTAGCTTTCTTCTCTTCCTCGACTTCTCGGTATCCAAAAATAGCGCCATGATTAGATCTTGATTCATGGGCTCAAGCTGGGGGCAGACGATAATGCAATCTCTGGGGTTTGATCGATAGGAGACCCAATCTTGTACGTAGCAAGGTTTTGGTCAGTCACCAAGTCAAAGAAGGATTATAACCCTAAAGCCTCAGCCTGGTAACTCTGGCAACCTCCTCAGCGGTAAGTGTCGGACAAAAATCTGCAAACCAGATCAAAAGTTAAGTAAGATAAGGAAATGAGAACAGAAAAAGAAAGCATGGCCAATAGATTAGCCTTGCGGATACTCCTTGGAACCCCCCAAGTCCTGGGAACGCGAGGAACGTCGCCAGGCTCCCCTGTCAACTCCCAGGAGTCACCTCTGACAAAGAAGAACCTCGGCTTCCACCCCTTATTAGAAGAAGAAAGCCTAGAAATCAGAGTCTTCGCCTTTACCCTTTTGACAAAATACAAGAAGCCCAAGAAAGGAGAAGACTTCAGCTGAAAAAGGGAAGCGAATTCTCAAATGGAGGGAGGAAAGTCATTCCCACTCTCAAACCAATGAACAAGAAAATAGACTAGAAAGCCCCAACCGTTGGGAAAAAGTTGGGCTGGACAAACATTATAAAAACCAAGAACATTCTGGATAACAGGGTGGACAGGGAACCGCAGGCCAGCCCAGAATACGGATTCGAAGAAGCAGGTGAGCCCGGAGAAAGAGAAGTTGCACCTCTCGTGTTCCTCGAGGGATTGAAATTATTTGAGGTCCGAGAAATGGTACTTCCACCTCAGTTTCTCCAAATCATCATCACCAAGGCAACTGGAAGTCCCCTCGATGCAACAGGTCAAGTCGGATTGGTCACAACAAGTTTCTTCCTAGGAATGGAGGGTGGGATCGGTTTGGACTTCCTCTTCGTCGGCTGGTTAGAAGGAATAGGAGAAAGGGCTAAAGGAGCTCGATCTTCTGCTAACGGAGTTGAGGTCGAGACCCCAGGGGGCAGATCCAAAAGGTTCCTCGCTAGCCATAAGAGAACGACCACTAGAGAAAATTGAGGTAGTTTCCTCATCGACCCGTTCATCGAACTCTGATCCAGAAGAAGAAATGACAAACTTCCCCATCAAGGAGTCGGGCAGCAAACCAGAATGCAGAGAAGGCAAATGCAAAGCGCAATCTATCAGAAACAAAGGTTTTAAACACCAACCCCTAAGAAAGGATACCCTTAATAAGGTAGAATGATCTACAAAATGCAAAAGGAAAGAAAGGTCGTCAAAACAACTCCTGAAGTAACTAAACCTCTAGATCAGAAAGCGGAATCCGAAGCCCCATTAGGGAGGGTTGAAGGGATCTAGGTCGAACAAGAAGAAGAAAGGAAAAGAGATGTACCTAATAGGACGTTAGAAGCAGAAAGAAATCGGAAACGCAGGGGTCCTAAGTCGCCAAAAAGCCTGGAACAAGACGTCTCGAAAGCCAAAAGGGAGAGAATGAGATGCAAGGAGGAGTTTTCAAAAATCGCAAAGTAGGAAAGACGAAAAGGTTTCCCCTTTCATACACAACATTTAAGCCATGACAGACAGGTGATAGGACACGCGAAGGAAACCGTACCATTAGGCTCACCCACTGATGACACGTGGGCGAAAACCGTCCCATCACGGCCAGTAGACATTAGTACAGCCTAGATCAAATCAGAGCCGACAACTAGGTATGTCCGCCACACAGAGAAATAAATGCCAAACTCAAAAAAGACGTTTCTAACCCCAAGTCAGAGATGATGTCATCCTTGTGACCAAGGGCCGGAGGACAACTAATAAGGGCAGAATTTTAGGCATTGGCCGCCATAACCCCAGAGTCCAATAAGCCCAGAAGACCCTTGTTTGTTTATTAACCCAAAGGGAGAACCCCCAATCAGCCCACGCCGAAGAATAGAGAGGGCCAAAAAGGAAAAAGTCCAACGGCACCAAAGGTCCAACAGTGCAGCCCAGACCCAACTCAACGACTAGCTAAAGGATAACCCAGTATTGAGAAGCCAAGTCCTTGCCCTGGGAGCACTCCGCCATGCCACGTGTCCAAAGGACAGGGAGACCATCTCTAATGCGTGTGGCAGCTGCACCCTCTCAGACACAGAGAGTGGTAGTGCGCACAACGATCCAAAAATCGTGGGCATAGCAGTGCCGAATAGCAGAGACTGTTGTAGGACAATAACGGGGACCCCATAGAATCAACAGAAAGGTAGAAGGAGCCACTGGGATAAAAGGAAGGACTGGTATAAATAGAACAGTGTTAACCTACCAGCAAGATCATCTCCCCCACTATATTTCCCAACCCTAAGTTCACAATGAACTAAGCATAAGCTCTTGTAAAAAGGCTCAGTGCCAACAATCTCACTATACTCAACTGAACTCAATATACGACCTCAAGGAACAAGAAACTTCATTACAGTGGACGTAGCCTCAGTTTTTCGACTAAGGTGAACTACTTACACTCTGTGCCTTCTGTTATTCACAAGTCAACCTCATACTCAATTGAACTCACTAATCTAAGTAGCAACTCATCGATTAGACTTGGGCTATTACTTCCGAGACCCCATCAAACATAATGAAAATTTATAAGCACTGAAAATTTATAAGCACAATTTGAACAGTAATACTATTAAGACCAAATTTGCTAGGCTAATCAGCTAACCGAAGCCATTGTTGTATTTAAATTGATAATAGATTGCAACCAGCATTAAAATTCAATGTCAATCTAACCATAATTAATTATATTATGGTTAGATTGACCATGATCCACTTCGAATCTAAAAAAGTGAAAAACATGAAAGTTGTAGATCTGGATGTCCTCTTTAGCTCAATTCAAAGGTTGGATTAAAAGTTATGGCAATTCTACTAAAATAGGTCCTGAGCTATCACCTTCCAGAAGGTTTAGTCTACTAGAATAAACCTTTCGGAAGGTTTGCATCTACCTTTCAGAAGGTTTTGCCCAGAATGCCCAAAAAGCCTGCAACTCATGTTCCACTTGTTTGGAGGTCCCACCATTGATTCTCCCACTTGTCCCTTGACATCCCTTATATATATACATGTCTTCTACACCCTAGTTGAAGACTTTGGAGGCAATGGCATTAATGAGGATGGGAGAGAAGGGGACAACCATGATGGGTGCAGGCTAAGCTTTTCCTAGCCTGTCCAATGCATCAAATCACCTTTCAGTGATGGAAGGTCTGCTCTCACAGGCTAGGGGAGCCTCATGGACGAAATTTGAAGTCTCTCTACACCATATATTCAGCATTCCACAAGCTTTGAGAAGAGAGGCTACCTAAGCTTAGAAAGCTCAAGGAGGAAGAAGATGAATAGTAGATAGAGAAGTTGATATTTTTGCATTTTCTTCCATCCTTTCACTTTTAGTTTATTGTAAAACTTGTTTAAGCTTTGTTTAATTTTTTTAATGTCATTTATTACAAGTTCATTTCAAGTTTAGTTTTACATTTTGGATTTTACCAATAATGCTTTCAGGTTCAACATTTTCAAGTTTTAAAATTGGTATTGTATATTTTTCTTCATAGTTTACAATTTCTTGCATTCAGTTAAGTTTTAATCTTCATTTCAATATCATGTCTCTTTACATTATGTATGTCTTTCCTTTTATTATGAGTAGTTAGATTTTAAGTTTGCTAATCCAAGGGAGACTTCCTCTTGGGTATGCCATTTTAACTCATTTTTCTTCCTCATCGTAGTGTATATTGGTTCGGTTTAACTGGGTTGAGTGTGGACATGGTTGTGAGTCTTTGATACACCATAGGCATTGTCACGGGGTATGCTTGGATCCTCACCTCCATCCTAGTCCCGCACTTTCCACGAATCAATCGAACATCTAGACACCATTGGAGGAAGGTTTTGAATTGATTTGGTATTCTCATTGGAATGACATCTTCGGATTAGCCAACACTTGTTTCCATTTCATTTTCAGCAAAACTTCACTCACCGAAACACAAAATTCAAAAGATTTTACACTTGTACATTTTCACAAAATCACCTTTACACACTTGAACTTTCCTGCCCTAAGGAGACGACCTTAGAATACTCATTCCAAGTAAAACACAACACTAAAAAGACTCCTTACGCTTGGGAGCACTTTTGTTCACACACATTTCATTCCACCATTAATCTGTTTCCTCATTTCTTGCATCATTCTGAGGGAGAAGGACACTCCCTTATCCCTATAAGCCATACACACACTGAGGGATGATGTCTGGAGAATTGGGAATACAATGGAAACAATCAAGCAGAGGCTCCATGTGTATCTGAGCATAAGACCCAAACCTCTTGAAAATCCTCATCATATGTGTACAATTTCCTCAAGCAATCAAATCCGATCACCTCACTGTGAACAATGATCAGTAACATACCCCGCCAACTCAAGGCATCAACCACCTTGTTCAGTTGGCCAGATTTATGCTTGAGGGTGAAAGTGAATTTCTGAATTTCAGCAATCCACTGGATATGCATGCGATTGGGAGTAGTGGAACAATTGGGATACTTCAATGCTTGGTGGTCTTTATTCAAAATAAACTCCCTCTGAATTAGGTAATGTTGCCAGTGTTGCAAAGCTCTCACAACTGTGCAACATTCCTCCTCATATGTACACCACTTCTTTTGGCCTCACTAAGCTTCTCATTGAAGAATTCCATGAGTCTACTCTCTTATGACAATACTACTCTAATACCAGGATAAGAAGCATCACAATCTACCTCAAACAATTTCTCAGAGCTACGTAGTGCCTAATACAGGAATTGTGGTGACCTTCTCCAATTAGTGAAGGGTGCTACAATGTTGCTAAAATTCCTCACAAACCTCTTGTAGAAGGTTGGAAGACCATAAAAACTATGAATCTCACTGAATATTTGCGATGTGGGCCACTCCTAGATAGCCCGAATCTTCTCATCATCAATGGAGATACCGATAACACTAACTACATAGCCCAAGAACACAGGACTATCAATTATGAAGCTGCACTTCTTGAAGTTCCCAAATAAGCTATTCTCCTACAGAGCTATGAAAATAGCTCCCAAGTGCTACAAATGGTCATTCTCATCATGGCTATAAATAAGAATATCACAACCAATGAAAGGCTTGAACACTTGGTTCATAACCTGCATAAAAGTTCTAGAAGCATTGGATAGAACAAAGGGCATAACCAACCACTTGTACAGTCCCTCCTTAGTCTTGAAGGCAGTATTCCACTCATCACCTGGATTAACGTGAATCTGATGGTACCCACTCTTCAAGTCAACCTTAGAGTAAACTCTCACACCCTCCAACATATCTAGTAGTGCATCTAATCTTGGAATAGGAAATCAATACTTCACAGTAACCTTGTTAATAGCCCAACTATCAACACACACCTTCAACTCGCATCTTTCTTAGGAGTGAGTAGAGTAAGAACATCACAATAATTCATACTCATCCTAATCTTCCCCCTCTCGCAGCAACTCATTAACCTGACTCCACAAGTTTTCAAACTCCTTGGGACTCATCCGGTAATTGGGTAAGTTTAGTAGACTAGCCTTAGATACCAAGTCAATATGATATTGTATGTCCCTAAAAGGGGTAAACCATCCAGTAACTCCATCGGTATGATCCCTTTAAATTCGGCCAACAGTGGCCTCAACACATCAAGAATTGGTGTAAGCTCAACTGCCTTTGCCTCCTCACCATTCACTACTAGGGTGTACACCTCCCTACTCTCATTCACATCCTCTTTATTGGTACGCAAAACAAGAAAAGACCCACCCCTAGCTAAATATGCTATGGGACAACTCTTTCCCAATGTGGGGGCAAGAACAACCTTGACACTATCTTTAAAAAGGGTGAAAGTATTGTCTTTCCCTCTATGGACATTATCTATATCAAATTGTCATGGTCTCTCCAACAAAATATGATAAGTATTCAGATCCACGATATCACATATAATATCATCTTTATACTTTTATTGAAAAATGTATTCGACATTATTCTGTTACCTTAGTTTCACCCACACTCTTGATCCATCTGATGGTATATGGAGAAGGGTGTTTCTTAATCCCTAACTATAGTTTATCAAAAACCTCTTTGGACACTATATTCTCACTTCTACCACTGTGAATAATCAACTGGCAGACCACTAATTCATAGTGCATGTGGTCTAAAAAATGTTGTGTCACTAAATGTTTTGTTCAAGCTTGGGAGTTTACATTAGTCGATGAACAACAAGAGAGATCCCCTCATCTCCATAAGTCCACGAACTCTCATTATCCTTTTCCATAATCTATTCCTCCATGGGGTAGTCCTCGTCATGATCAGTCCCCTTAGTATCAACCAGATTTATTACGCCACTCTTAGGACACTAGTTAGATCGATGGCCCGATTGACCACATCGAGAACACTTGTCTACCTTAGGCCAGACATAGGGATTCTTTGGTGCATCATTAATTTTTGGACCCAAACTCAAGGCTACTGCCCTTATAGGGACCCAGTTGTCGTCAATTTCGTGAACTGGGGTTGAAACAGAACTTGGTGAACCTATAACCTTCTTTCCTTGGTTCACTACAGGGCGTGATGAATCAAAGGAACTTCGATTCTGTAACTAACTTCTCGCTTGCTCCAATTGAGACTTTACCCTTATGGCTAGGTGAATGATTTCTATCAAGGAGTATAGAGTACGTAGGAAAACTCTATCCTGAATGGAAAAACAAAGAACATCAATAAATTGAGAAAACTTTTGAGACACAGTCTCAATCAAATTATTACAGGATGAAAACCTCTGAAAATCCTTCGTATATGCTTCAACAGATCGACTTCTCTACTTGCAATCCTGATACTGCAAGAATAGTACATGCCCAAAATTAGGAAGTAAAATCCTGGTTCGTAGCAATCTCTTCATCTTCGACTAGGCACTAGTTGGGAGTCTGCCTTCCCAGGTGCGTGCAAGCCAAACCTATTCCTACTAAACAGAAGCTCCACCCTTCAACTTGTAGGCCACCAATTTAACATTCATCTCCTCCGGACATCCCTGTAGTCGAAGAACCTCTCTACCTCGGCCAACCAATCAAGGAAATCTTCAATATCAAGATGACCATTAATGCTAGGTAGGTCAACCTTCGTATGAAAATCCTTAGCATCATGACCAGGATCTCTATAATATGCATTATTCTTAAATAAGAACTCATCTTCATCATCGCTGGAATCACACAATCGGTGCTCCTTTCATAGGTGCACCATGAATATTCTATAGTGTTGGATAGATAGGATTATGATCTCGATTGGGTTGAAAATGGTCCCTATCGTCGTTTTGTACCATTTCTTGATCGAGACACTGGCTTGGGCCCATTGTCAATTGAGCAACGGTCACCTACAGTGTTTGCACAAATTGTTAGAGCTGTTAAAGCTATTGTTATTGTTGTCGCTGGGACTACAAGAATTGGACTCTCAAAAAATCCCCTTCCACATGATCACCGTAATTAGGAAGATTATTATCATTGTGTTTACTAGACATCACACTAGGTTAGATGTACTCTAATACCAATTGATGCAGCAGAACAAAGAACACTATGATTCTTTTATGTATGAACCAAAAGTAACACTCTAAATTTACAGAGAAGGTAGAGAAAACTCTTAAATATAATATTATTCAATTATCAACTCATAGTACTAATAAGCACATAATATTGTATATTGGAAGGCCTCATTACATGCTTTTTAACTCAACTTTTCATTTAAGTACTTAGAATTAGCCAAAGTTGTCAATAATGTTGAATTTTCGATGTTGCAGGTAATTATAGCATAAATGATGGATTTTAGAACCTTGCAACTATGTGTGGATGTGTGGTGAAGATATGGACACATTACATGAGGATTTGGAGGCTTAAAAGTGAAAGAAATCAAGGAGGTATTAGTGTTTGGTAACAAAGGCATCAGCACCCACACCATTTTGTAGTGGTACCTCCGTTTTCCTCATTTTTGACCATGATCCGCTTCGAATCAGAAAAATTACAAAAGATGAAAGTTGTAGAGCTGGATGTCTTCTATATTGTGTTAAGCTTTCAGCTCAATTGAAAATTTTGATTAAAAGTTATGATGATTTTATGAATATTGGTCTGCAGTAGAAATAATACCGGTACACAGTACCAGTACGGTTCTGCCTCTGGAGTTCGGGGTACTTGTACACAGTACCGGTACTGTTTGTTGAATAGCCCAAAACAACTGCAAACCATGCTCCACTTGCTTGGGGGTCCCACCATTGATTCCCCCACTTGTCCCTTGACATCCCTTACACATTTACATGATTCCTACATCCTTGTGGAAGACTTTGAAGGCAATGGTATTAATGGGGATGGGAGAGAAGGAGGCAGACAGGAGAGTTGCAACCTAGGCTTATCTTAGCCTATGCAATGCATCAACTCAGCCTCCTGTGGATGGGAGGCTTATCGCACACCTAGGGGGACCTTCATGGACAAAAATGCAGAGCTCTCACACTCCATATACTCAGCATTCACCAAGCATTGAAGGGGTGGCTACCTAAGCTTAGAAAGCTCCAAGGAGGAAGATGATGAATAGTGCTTTAGAGATAAAATTTATGGTTTTCATTTTGTTCACCCATTTCATTGCAGTAAGTTGTAGTTCTCTTGTAATCTTTATTTCTTGCATTGTAATCTCTTTTAATTATAGTGTAACCAAGTTTAATTCAATGTTCTTGCATTTCCATAATCCTTGCTGGGTTTCAATTGTCTTCTCTGCAACTTTTTCATTTTAGTGTTAAATGAACTCCTCTTTGTAGTTTACCATTTCCTAGCATTAATATAAGTTCTAAGTTTCATTTTCATCTCATTTTCATTTCCATTTCTTTTACATGTGTCTTTACAATAAATCATTGTATTTCCTTTAACCATGAGTAGCTAGAGTTTTAGTTGGCTACTCCAAGGGAGACCTCCTCTTGGGTTTGCCATTTCAACTCATTTTCTTTCCTTCTCTCGATGTATGATGGTTCGGTTTGACTGAGTTGAGTGTGGACATGGTTGTGAGACTTTGATGTCCCGTAGGCCTAGTCACGGGTTATGCTTGGATCCTCACTACTATCGTGTCCCTCACTTCCCACGAATCAATCGTTCATCTATATACCACTGGATGAAGGTTTTGATTTGACTCGACATTCCCATTGAAGCGAACCCTTCGGATTAGCCAACACTTGTTTTTCATTTCATTCTCATCAAAACTTCACTCACAAAACTCAAACCAAAAGATTTTACACTTTTTATTTTCACAAAATCACCTTCACCACACTTGAACTTTTCGTCCCTGAGGAGACGACCTTAGAATACTTTTCCAAGTAAAACACAACAATCAAAAGACTCATTGCCCTTGAAGAGCACTTTTGTTCACACACGCATTTCATTTTATGCATTTTTGGCACAACAAGGATATGATCCAAGCATTTTTGCTGCCATTTCCGGGGAAGGTTAAGCGTCAAGTTCGAAGGTGATTTTGGACGGCATAAGTAAGTCTCATGATTTTCATCACGGGCCAAGGTATGTCGTCTCTGTTGTAAATAGTTTGTAAATAGCTTGTGTTTTATGTAATGTCTTATAATTTTTATGATAATGTATTAAATGTCCCATATTATAAAAATGTGTGTGAGATTTGTGAAGAGTATGGGCACATTACTAGTGAGTGCCCAATAAATATTCCTTATTTTGAAAATGTTTGCCAGATTTTTGGTGAGTATGAACACATCACTAGTGAGTGCTCAATAAATGTCCCTTATTTTTAAAACGTTTGCGAGATTTGTGGTGAGTACGGACACATCACTAATGAGTGCCCAATAAATTACCCGATTCAAGATTTTGCATGCGAAGGTTCAAATTTAGTTTTGGACTACTTAAATTTTTACCCTAACCATTATGTTGCAACAAGTTATCCGAGTTATGGTTGGGAGAATGAACCTTATAACTTTTCATCCAATCTCACACCACTAAATGAATTTTTCCATTATCCAACATACGAGGACTCAACTAAACAAGAATTTGAAAATAAGCTTTACAAGTTTATACAATACCAAATGGAAGCCAATGCTCAATTAGCCCAACAACTTTCTGAAATTAGAGATGGACTTAATACATTACCTAATGCTATAATGGCTATGCATGAAGAACAACATCTTGAGCATAGTCAATGTATTGAGGAAGATCATCCCAATGAAATGCATATTGATGTTGAATCTCCCACCACTCTAGATTGTAAAAAAATTGAGGAAGTTATTATCTCACAGGAGGCTAATGAGCCCAAGGTCATTTTTTCATCTAAGAGTGGTGTTGAGATTCACATTTATCAACTTGGGGAGGGCATTGCAATGGAGTTAAGTGTAGAAACTTTTAAAGATAAATTGTATACTCCATTGTTGGAATTGCCTAAACTTGCATACAACTCTATTTGGTTGAGAATTTTGAGTCATTGTCCTTGCTATGTTTGGATAGATTGGTTAGGAAGGGCATTTATACACCAAAAAAATTTTAAAATCAAAAAATTCAATGGGCGCAAGCTCATATCCGAATTGAAGTTGGATTGACATGTGCCGTTTTTGTTTTGTTTTCATGTACATATGAGTTAGACTTATTTTATTGTTATATTTTCCTTTTCTTGATGTTGTAGTGTAGAAGTTGTTTACCTCTCCCTAATTTGGACACATTTCATTTTGAGCATCATCGTAGAAAATTTCATTCAATATCATGTGCGAGTTTAAGTTGGGGGGTGTAATCAAATTTTTTTGCTTTCCCTTCAAAAAAACAAAGAGAGAGAGAGAGAGAGAGAGAGAGAGAAAAGAAAAATGGGGTACCTTATTTCTCATGTCACTTTCATTTTTCTCATTGCATGATTCCTTGTGCATTGAGGACAATGCATAGTTCAAGTTGGGGGGTGAGGTGCACCATTTACATGTTTCACCACTTTTTGTATAGCATAAGTTGGAAATGTGAAAATTTTGGACATTTTTTGTGAAAAATATCCTATATTGAACTATATTCCCCTACCTTAATTGTTATGGGATTTGTGATTACTTGATCTTCATTTTTGAACTTTGAATACATTAGCACATTATAGAAGTTTATCCTATTGATAAGAGTATCACACACTTGTTTGCTTTTGAACTCAACCATTGTGCACCTTGAATGTGTAATTTGAACAATTTACGGATTGAGTTCACATTTGAGTGCTTGACATGAATAGTGGAGATGAGTAAGAATCCATGTGAACTTTAATGTCAATCCATATTTGGAGGAAACTTACATTTACTCAAGGAACAATTTTTCAAATTCCACATTTGTTGAATAATCTCATTATGCTTGTTTTGGTTAGGTGCATTTGGGTATTTAGTTGACTTTGTCTTGATATGTACAAAGCTCCCCTATGCTTATCTAGAGATGATCTTAGGTCATTTTTGAATATTTTGAGCTTTGGCCTTTTTCTTGAGAAATTATTTATCCCTAGTGCCATGATTGAGCCTTAATTGAAATTTGTTTCCATACCACACATTTGACCAACCCAATGCAAAATGATAAAAAACTACCTCACCTTGGTTGTTCCTAGAGCTAAATATGCGTGATCGAAAAAGATAAGGAAGTATGGTGTGGAAACTCCAACAAAAGGAATGAATGATGTCGAAACTCAAAGAGTTGAACGAAAAAAGAATGAAAATCCAAGAAAAGGAGAAACAATGGGTGAAAAGAAGAAAAGAATGATAAAGAAAAAGGAAAATGTTAAAGAAAAGAAAGAAAAATAAACAAAGAGTGAAGTGATAGTGTTAGACTAGAAATCCCATAAAAAGGGAGATCTTTTTTAAATAAAGTTCATTCACTCAAAACAACTCTCTTTGTTATCCTCTACCCTTCATTTCACTTACCGCAATATCACCCCAAAGGCCTCATTACAACCCTTGAAGTCCTAAATGATCTAGAGAAGCATGGGGATGCATGTTTTTAAAGAAAAAGAGAAGTTGATTTTGCTAACTAATGCCCTAGAATTCCTTTCATGAGATTATGCCAAGGTTGTTTCATTTTTATGCATATACTTCATTTTTGGATTATATGTGAGTATATTTTGTTTTGAGCACAAGATTTTGTCTCACATATACACGTGGAGAGCATGCCAAGATAATCATAATGTGATTCATTGTTGAGAGACACCCTTGGTGAGTTTGCATCGAAGCTTAATTTGGATAGACAAAGTGAATGTGAACTCCGTTGTGTAAATGTTTAAATTACATGTTCATTTCACACACACACGAGTTTGAAAATGAATGTGTATGTGAATACTCTAGAATAGCATTTAAGGCTATGATGTGTTTCATGTGTGGTTAGTTCGAGTATATTGGACCAAGCTATTTTTGAAATCCCAGTGCTAGTTAGGATAAGGGAATATGCTTTAAATATTGGATACTAAAAAAAGAAGTTTGTAGGTACCTTCACTGAAAACCTTCACGAGACAAAACTCGTCCACTAGGGATCACCTAGGGGTTTAAAGGCTTATTGCATATGCTAAATGCAATTGCGGAATTAATATACGTTTATTTCGTTTCATTGCTTTTTACATTTTGTTTGCTAGGGACTAGAAAAGCTTAAGTTAGGGGTGTATGAGCACATAATATTACACATTTGAAGGCCTCATTATATGCATTTTAACTCAACTTTTGCATTTAGGTACTTAGAGTTAGCCAAAGTTGTCAATAATGTTGAATGTTCGATGTTGCAGGTAATTATAGCATAAATGATAGATTTTAGAACCTTGCAACTATGTGTGGATGTGTGGTGAAGATATGGATACATTACATGAGGATTTGGAGGCTTAAAAGTGAAAGAAATCAAGAAAGTATTGGTGTTTGGTAACATAGGCATCAACACCCACACCATTTTGTAGTGGTACCTCCGTTTTCCTCCTTTTTGACCATGATACGCTTCGAATATGAAAAGTGCGAAACATGAAAGTTGTAGAATTGGATGTCTTCTGTCTTGTCTCAAACTTTCAGCTCAAAAGTTATGATGATTCTATGAAAACTGGTCCGCAGGAGAAATAGTACCGGTACGGTTCTGCCTCTGGAGTTCAGGGTACCGGTTCACAGTACTGGTACTGTCTACTGAACAGCCCAAAACACCTGAAAACCATGCTTCACTTGCTTGGGGGTCCCACCATTGATTCCCCCACTTGTCCCCTGACATCCCTTACACATTTACATGATTCCTATACCCTTGTGGAAGACTTTGAAGGCAATGGCATTAATGGGGATGAAAGAGAAGGAGGCAGCTAGGAGAGTTGCAAGATAGGCTTGTCTTAGCTTGTACAATGCATCAACTCAGCCTCCTAAGGATGGGAGGCTTATCACACACCTAGGGGGACCCTCGTGGACGAAAATGCAGAGCTCTCACACTCCATATACTTAGCATTCACCAAGCATTGAAGGGTGGCTACCTAAGCTTAGAAAGCTCCAAGGAGGAAGATGGTGAATAATGCTTTAGAGATAAAATTTATGTTTTTGCATTTTGTTCACCCATTTCATTGCAGTAAGTTGTAGTTCTCTTGTAATCTTTATTTCTTGCATTGTAATATCTTTTAATTCTAGTGTAACCAAGTTCAATTCAATGTTCTTGCATTTCCATAATCTTTGTTAGGTTTCAATTGTCTTCTTTGCAACTTTTCCATTTTGGTGTTAAATTAACTCCTCTTTGTAGTTTACCATTTCCTAGCATTAATACAAGTTCTAAGTTTCATTTTTATCTCATTTTCATTTCCATTTCTTTTGCATGTGTCTTTACATTATATCATTGTATTTCCTTCAAGCATGAGTAGCTAGAGTTTTAGTTGGCTACTCCAAGGGAGACCTTCTCTTGGGTTTGCCATTTCAACTCATTTTCTTTCCTTCTCTCAGTGTACGATGGTTCGGTTTGACTGGGTTAAGTGTGGACATGGTTGTGAGCCTTTGATATCCCGTAGGTCTGGTCATGGGTTATGCTTGGATCCTCATTACTATCGTGTCCCTCACTTCTCACGAATCAATCGTTCATCTATGCACCATTGGAGGAAGGTTTTGAGTTGACTCGACATTCCCGTTGGAGCGAACCCTTTGGATTAGCCAACACTTGTTTGTCATTTCGTTCTCATCAAAACTTCGCTCACAAAACTCAAATTAAAAGATTTTACACTTTTTATGTTCACAAAATCACTTTCACCACACTTGAACTTTCCTTCCCTGAGGAAACAACCTTGGAATACTTTTCCAAGTAAAACACGACTCTCAGAAGACTCCTTGCACTTGGGGAGCACTTTTGTTCACAGACACATTTCATTTTATACATTTCATTCATCCACCATTCTGTTGCCCCATCTCGTGCATCATTTCGAGGGAGAGTGACACTTCCCCATTCCTATAAGCCATACACACATTGAGGGATGATGTTAGGAGGCTAGGGAATACAACAAAATACATTAAGCAAGTACAAAGGGGCAATATAAATAGGAACAACCAAACCCTAATCGTTCCAAAAAGATAAGCAAAATTCCTAAAATTATGAAAAATACTAAAAATGAAAATATGCAATTTTGTTGTTTAACATAAAAGCATGTGTCGTTTGGAGTACGACACAACTAACGACGCTGAATTCGGAATCTTCTATGTTTTATTATTAATTTTTAAAATCTTTCCTAAAACGATAAAAATGGAGTTTTGAGGGGATAAACGATGGAATTTGATCAAAACCTAAAGGAGCTCATGGTGAAATGATGAGTCTTGATCGTTGACCTGATCCTGATCAAACACCATTGGTCTCACTATATTTTGAGTCTGACCTATTTTGCCTCTACTATTACTTTTTGTCATTTCATTATACTTTGAATTCTATTGCTTCTATATCTACATCACGTTGCATCCCTCTTTTTCATAAATTGATAAAACAAACAAAAGATCATAATATGAATGTTTTTTTTTATGACACAAACGAGTGGTTTAATATCTAGAAAAGGGTCAAAGGTTAGTAGGCTTGGCTTTGCTAGTTTTTAGTTGCACTTCAAGATAATTAATGCTGGCTGATCTTTTTGCTTACTTAGATGTTAATGTCTTCACTGACTGCAAAAAATATAGGAATTATTTGAACTACATTTCGTTTAGAAATGGCTTTGATATCACTTTGTAGCGAGGACTGGGCGCAAACACTCCCTTGGTTGCTCTACTACCCTATTCTTTAAATTGAGGAGATACAGGTTTAGTTGTTTTTTTTTTTTTGATGGTTGAAAAAAGTGTTGGGGACAAAGGAGAGCGCCCAGAGACCACTCCGATAAACCCTCACTGGTCAGATCATGAGGTCTCTGACCGCATTCGTTACTTCTCTCAAGAACGAATCTAGCTAGGCTATCATAGCGGTCAATCACCGAACCCCAATATGAATTCCAATATTCGAACCTCTAACTTTAGAGAAACAAGTTCAGCGGGTACCCCACTGAAACCACCCTACTCCGTTGTAGATACAGTTTTAGTTTGAATGTGGAGCATGTGTTCTTAACAAGCCTTCATTTTTTTGTTCGACATTGTTGTCTTGGACACTGCTAATTAGTTAGCCTTCATAGATCAAAGGAATATTTGTGTCAAACATTAGGGATATGTTGAAAATTTAAATGAGCGTATAATATATAATTGAAATAAATGACAAAGACAGACTCATATAACTGACCTTAAATGATTAGGACATAAAATTTGTTTTGGTTTGGTTTATTAGAGATTTGTTGAAAACTTTTAAAAACTTAACAGATGCAATCAAGAGTTTCATGATCTCATCGTTGAGACTCTATCAAAATGATTTCTCACTCTCTGAAAGCTCTCTTTTATTCCACCTTTTTCTACCAGAATAGAAAGTTGGCATTTCTATTACTAGAAGATGATCAGGAATCGAGACCATATAGAGTGTCACATGACATGATGCAACATACAAAATCTGTTGATGATGGTGTTAATTATGCGGATGAACAGAACTAGTGAATCATGCAAGTAAGACTGTATTAGGACTACCAGGTTCGAGAGGATTACAATAAAAATTCTTGGGGAATTTGGAGGATTTGCACAGTGAAATTATAGTGGTTCACTAGCTCGGGAGCTCGGCTAATCCACTCTTTAATGGAGTCTCTTTCTCCTTGGATCTACAATCATGATCTAAAGGATTTATAGAGTGTATTTGATACAACCGGGACTGCTTACTCCCTATTGGAGGCAATTTACAAGTATTTATAGCCTAACTCCTAACTTTATAGGATCTGCAGCAAGATCTTTGCCTTCTATACATCAAATCTCCCTTGATTTTGGGGAGAGGATCTTGGTTAGTTGAGAGTTTAACACCTTGATTATAGCTTTCTGTTGCTTCGAGGGTGCCTTCCTCCAATCGGTTATTTCCTTCTTATTTCCCTTATTGTTTCCTCTGAGGGGAGCTCGAGGTTTGGACCACTAAGCCCTGGATAGCTTATCTGACCTCCTTGTCTAACCTCTCTTCCTAAGCTCATACTTAGCTAAAATTCTTACTAGGTATCACCAATTGCCCCCTAGCCCTTGGTCCAAGTGGGCATGGTTAGACCTTAGTCCAAGTGGGCATGGTTAGACAGGGGCTAAACTGTGACGAGGCCAGGTTAGACCTTTAAACGGTGACCTTGATTTGCGCATTGAGGGTGTTTTTTGACTATTTTCAACAATCATTTCTTCCTCCTTTTTCATGCATGTTTCATCCCACATTCTCCAAACTTTAAATATCCCCATGGCGACAAAAACCATCTCATTTCCCTGTTCAACTTTCTTCTTTAGATTCTCTCTCTCTCTCTCTTGAACTTGGCTCCCTGATTCATCGGTGTAATCTAATTTTCACCGAAAAGTCAACTTTCCCTGGTTTGATTTGAAGGCTTCGCAAAGCTCATTCTTTTGATTTCATACTTCGGACTCTGGTTCGCTGCTCATTCTTAACTAGGTACGTTTCTCAGCTCTTATTTGTTCCTTCGCTCTGGATCCCTCGAATTCGAGGTGGTTGCTACACTTTTTGACCTTTTCGTTTTTGCTATTTTAGGAATCGAGGCTACCTTGTATCCCATTCCCCTCTTTCTTAACCCTTATTCTATAGGCTCTTTTGTCATTAGTCGCTGGTGTCTTGCCCCCTTGACCCTTAGAGAGTGTTTTTCAGAGGTTCCCCGTCTTTACAGGTTCTTTAAACTTCCTTTTTCTTACCCCATTATGTTTGCTTCTTCTGAAGCCATGGGTTTGTCCATTTCTCTAATGAGGGACAGGTCTGCCGAGGAGGATATTGATTTGGGAGACGTGGGCGAGGAGATTGATAATTTTTCAGGGGTCGATTCTATCGATGTCAAGAAAAATATTGAGGAGCCTCCCTCGTCGTCCTCCCCTATGCCCAAAAACCCTAATAAAGGTAAAGCCAAGGTAGTTGGAGTAGGGATCTCTGGTAATGCTGAAGGTGTAGGGGCTGCCTCCAGAGCTGTAGAGCTCATGGGTTCTAGTAAGGTCTCTCCTTCTTATTTGAAAGTTCTAGCTACTCGTTTTGGTTTTCTTCTGGGTGTATAGTACTGGAGCTCAGATGTATATACCATATATAACTCCTCAATTCTAAGAAAGTCTGCTTTTTCATGGCCGCCTTCGAGAACAGTCTTCCTTTCTAATTCACCCTTTTATAAAGAGCGTCTTGCAACACTTTAACATTTGTCCTGCTCAATTTTCTCCTAACTTATGGGGTATACTGGTGGGTTTCCTTGTTTTCTTCAAAAAATATGAACTTGGAGTTCCCACCGTTTCTTTGCTCATGAAATTTTTCAATGTTAAGTACATTCTTTCCGACGACTTTTTGTATATTTCTAAACAGGTGAAAACCAAGGTTATCATCTCCGATCTCCCAAGCTCCCACAAGGCTTGGAAAAAAAATTTCTTCTTTGTGGGGTGGGGGGGCAGACAATGGGAATACGATTCTACAGATGCCACAGATACTCTTCCAATTTCTCGAGCCTGGTCTGCCCTTGACAACCTGGGTAAGTCCTCGCCTGAGCTAGCAAGGGTCAGTTTTTGACAGCTTACCTAGCTAACCTTGCTCCGCTTGTTTTTTTTTGTTCCTCAGGTATTCAACCTAAGCTCAACGTTATGGATAGGCGGGTTTTGTTGAACTTAAAGGGTTGCGATTCAGAGAGGTACTCTGAGCTCATCAAGTCTCAGGTTCTTATAGTGCTCGAGTTCAGCCCTCCTGAGGTGAGAATCGAGACCCCTATCCCCATTTTCGTTGCTAATGTCAAGGAAGCAGCAGGTAATACTTTATTTTTGCCCGTTTTTGGCATTTTTATTTCCCCCTCTTTTTTTTAATATCTGATTTGCTCATTTTGAGTTTCCAGGTTCTTCTTCAATGGAGCCTTCCCAGGAAGCACTTTAGGTTAAGGTTGCTCTGTTAAAGAAGAGCAGGAGTGGGAGCAAACGCAAGGTCGAGGCTGGCTCTGGTAGCGAATTCATTCCTCATGCCAAGGTGCTGAGGTTAGGGGTGCCCCCTGCTTCTCCTACTTCAACTCAAGTGGCACTTATTCCGACATCAAGCTCTCCACAAGTCATAGAGACCTCTTCTCTCCAGGGGACTATGCCTATTTCTAGAGAGGTTCCTGAGCATGGTCAGACCTCTCCCTCTTCGGCTGAGGTCGAGAGAGCCTTGGAGGTGGTCTCTCATATTCTCCCTATTTCTACTTCTTCTAGGCCATCTGAGAATCTTTCTCAGCTATTTCAAAAAAAACCCCAAGGTTGAGAAAGGGAAGCACCCTAAGGAGAAGAAATGTGAAGTTTCTTTTCTCAATAATGCTGAGCTCGCTGCTGGTGCCCTTGACTCCATCATTCCAGTTTTCGATGTTCAGCGAGCTGCCACCATACCCCTTGAGACCTCCATTAGTTCAGCATTACATGGAGCTACTGCTATAAGTCCCCATCCATTTTAGGTTCTACTTTTACCTTGCGCTACCATTTTATGCTAACTTTAGCTCCTAGTTGTATCTGCTCCCAGATAGCCATTCAGGTGAAGGGTTTATTGAGTCAAATCCGAGCCCTGGAAAGCTCTGTCAAGGCTTCGAAGGTGTTTGAGCTCAAGGCCATCAAACTGACTTTTGCTAATAATGACCTTCAAACTCAGATTCAAGACTTACAGGTGAAGGTGGAAAGGCAAACTTCTACCGTCAAAGGTTTGGAGGCGAATGAGGAGAGGATCAAGGAGGAGCTTAGGCTTAAGACTGATGACTAGACCAAGGCCAAGCAAGAGACATTTGAGGCTTTAGGTTCTTACAGGAGTATGAAAAGGGGGTACGATTTCTTGGCTGAGGCAAGTGACACTCTCTGAAGTGAGCTTGAGGTGCACAGAGCTATCGTCAAAGAGAAAGCTTCCCTAGTTGTGAAGCTGGTGGACGATGTTATTACCAAGTGAGCCACCGGATGGCTTGCTTTCCAAGACCAAGCTGAAGAAACATATCCTGGCCTGAACGTTGACTTTGAGATCCCAGCCCAAGAGGAGGCAAAGGAGACCAATGCAGAGGGTACAGATGGTGTTTTGGCCCCTTCTACTCCTAAGCTTACTCTTGGTGGTGCTACGACACCTAACCCACCTACTAAGGTCTTGGCTCCAAATGTTCCTTTTTCTTTAATCATTCCAGCAGCTCTTACCTCAGAAACTGCTTCTATCCTTGCAACTACTGAGCTCCCTTCTTCAGAACCTTTGGAAACTTCTACTACTTAGTTGCCAAGCTCTTCTCCTACTGTTGAGACTTCAACTACTAAACTACTGAACCCTTCTCTGGCTCCTTCTACACAGACTTAGGATTTTTTTTTTTACTTTTGTTGGGGAATGTACAGTCGCACTGCTTTTCTAAGTTACTAATGTAAATACATTCTACTTTCCTCTGAGTTATTATGTTGCTGTGCATTTTGCTTTGCTTTGTATTCCCCTTGCCTCCTTGCTTGGAGGAGTGCTTCAGTTCTTCTTGAAGTAGATATTCCCAGAACTTTTAACAAACTGGAGAGCTAAAGAGTCGTCAGATAGCTGAGATTTTACCTTTGAGCTCTCGTCCTTGCTGTTTGGTGTCTTTAAGGGAACATTGGATGGTGGACTTGACATTCCTCACAATGACAAGAGGTTTGCCGGATTTGGCAAAGAGAGTAAGCAACTTGATGTTGATGTCCATTTCAAATATATCCACGGAGGTGGTGTTGCTACATACATGAGAACTTTTAATGAAAGACGAGCCTGAGAAATAGTTGTCCCATTATAGATAGAACTATTGAAGCAGATGCCCTTGAGGAAATGCACCAAAAGATCCATGCAGTCAAATGAACTGACCCCAAACCCAAGAAATCTGAGAAGCCTCCAATGGAGCATAAGAGGTATAACCTAAAGAAGCTCAATTATGAGCAAAAGAAGGCTGTGCTGAACTTCGCTTAGGTAGGGCTAAAGATCCACTTAGTTTGAGCTTGCGCCCATATAGGACTGTGTGGATTATGTTTAGAGGTCTTCCTGAAATCACCTTGGCTCCTAGAAGTAGCAGAGTCGAGCTGGCAAAGTCGAATACCGGCTCTCTCTTTATTGCGCATGCCCACCCACTTTCCAAAAATGTAACTACCATCATAATTTGGAAACTTAAGGGACCGTTGACTTTGTTTTTCGTCCATTTCTTGGTTCCTTAAAACTCGGGGTTTTTGGTAAAATTTCCATAATTTATTAGACTTTCTTCATTACCTGCAAATCTTGGAGTCTTCTCTTGAATATTGGAGACTTCTCGTTCCTTGCCTTTCCTTTCCTCCAAGTTTCTAATGGCTTCCCCCCTTTCTTCTCTATTCAAACAATGTGTTTCCACTGGAATTGATGTGAGATGGCAATCCCGTTACTTAGCTCCTTTTGTGATCACCTCTTCGAGGCCGAAAGAAATCAGAAGGCGATTTCGTCTGCGTACGGACTTATCTCTATGATTCCCTACCTCCGAAGAGCCTTGCAACTTCCTTCCTTGAGGGAAATTTTGTTTCTTTGAAGGTTCCCTGGAGATGGGCCTTTGTCTCCCCATTCATCCATTCATCGGATGGGTTCTGGCTTACTATGGTTTGTGCCCTTCTTGTCTTTCTCCTAAAGGATGGGCCGCTATGGTTAGCTTCTGACGATTGTAGGTTAATAAGTTCCCCAATATTGCTGAGTTTCTTTATTTTTTTGAGCTCGAGGAGGATGAGGTCCCCTGCTTCAACAACTTCCGGTGGAGGCGTTTTTGCGTGCGTCCTCTAGTCCTTGACCTCCCCTCCCCTTCTGAAGGGTGGTCTCAACATTTTTTCTTTGCATCCAAAGATACTTGGAGGTCCACCGAGGTGTCCTGCATAGAGAATAGGGTTCCTCGATCCTGGGGGAGTTTTTCCTATACAGATAGGTGTCCCAAGGACCTTCTTCTTGGCTAAATTTTGTGATAACTTGCTCTCACCATGCTCCTGCTGTGTAGGTGTGCCTGACTTGACTCTGGTGGAGATAATGAGGATTGAACAAGTGATCCATGTTGAACCTATGCCTTTTTAGAGCTAGTGACATCCAAGAACCTCTTCTTATTCAACATTGTAACGGCTGCTCTAGACTTTGCTTCCATTCCAGATTCTCCTGACTTCTATTCCTCCTCGGATGAAGATGAGGGCGTTGGTGTATCTTCAAGAAAATGAAGAAGGAGTGATTCTTCTAGTGGTTCCTCTTCTCCCTCGACTGGATCTTCCTTTGGAGCTATTTTGTTTTCTTATGCTGGGGGAAACTCCTGAACATGCTTTTGGAGATGGAAAAAGACAGAGATGAGCTGAAGGAGGAGAATGCTCGCCTACGAGTAGGAAATACTTTATTAGAGGAGGAAGTTACCACACTGAAGAGGAAATTTGTAGGGCTGTCGGACTCCTTGTTCTTTCTTTTTGACATTTCTCTGTATTACATTTGATGAATAAAATCTATTTTTCCCAACTGCTAGATGTGTTTATGAGCTGCAAAGTTTATTTCTGATTTACTGGATTACTCCTTCACCCTAGCTAAAGAGCTCATATTAATTTTATAAACTAAAGAGCTCATCTTAATTTTATGAACTGAAGAGCTCATCTTAACTTTATGAGTTGAGGAGCTCATCTTCTGTTTATGAGCTGAAGAGCTCATCTGAACTTTGTGAGCTAAGGTGCTCAACTTAATTTTATGAACTGGAGAGCTCATCATAATTTTATGGGCTGAAGAGCTCTGTTTATGAGCTGAAAAACTCATCTTATATTTATGAGCTGAAGAGACCCTCGTTTATTTATGAGCTGAGGAGCTCCTCGTTTATTTATGAGCTGAAGAGCTCATCGCTTATTTATGAGCTGAAGAGCTTATCATTTGTTTATGAGCTAAAGAGCTTATCATTAGCTTTTTAGCTACTTCATGGAATCGAGTAGGGACGGGTCAAAACTTGCTGTTTTATTGAGAATGATTTGATTACAGAATAAACTTATTGAAAAAATCTTTTGAGATGCTCTGCATTCCAAGAGTGAGGTAGGATTTTTTCTTCTTCTATTTATAACTCGTAATTCCCAGGACTAACTATCCTTAATACTATGTAAGGGCCTTCCCAATTAGGACCCAATTTTCCATAAGAGGGATCCTTTCTTGCAAGTAGGAGCTTTCTAAGTACTAGATCTCTGACTTTAAAAATCCTGTGTTTAACCCTTCTATCGTTGTATCTTGTTGTCTTCCTCTGGTAATTCTTTATACGCTGTAGAGCTCTGTCTCTCTTTTCGTCCAAGAGATTGAGATTCAATATAAGTGACTCATCGTTGTGCTATGGCTCTATGAGTTCAGCCCTAGGAGATGGGATTCAAACTTCTACAGGCACCACTGCTTCGATTCCGAAAGCCAAAGCAAATGGTGTTTCCTAGGTTGCTGATCTAGCAGTAGTCCTATAAGCCCACGGTACTTCTGGGAGGTGTTCCACCCATTTACATTTTAGAGCCTCCAACTTGGTCTTTAGGGATCCCTTTATGGGTCTGATGGTGACCTCCACTTGTCTGTTGGATTAAGGATAGGCCAGAGCTGAAAAGTAGTTCTTTATTCCTAGCTCAGCACAAAATTTTTTGAACTTATGATTGTTGAATTATTTTTCATTGTTGAAAACGATAACTCTGGGAATCCCAAACCTGTAAATTATTGACTTTCATGTGAAGCTCTGAACCTGTTATTCAGTGATCATTGCCAAAGGTTTAACTTCTGCCCATTTAGTGAAGTAATCTACCCCAACGATGGCAAACTTGCACTGTCCAACACTGGTGGGAAGGGGTTCTAGTATGTCCAAACCCCATTGCTGGAAAGGCCAAGGGCTTACCACCAAAGTTAAGAGCTCTAGTAGATAGTGGGAGATATTAGCGTGTACCTGGCAGACCTTACACTTTTTGACCAGGTCAGTGGCGTCCTTGAGCATTGTGAACTAGTAGTACCCCAGCCTCAGTACTTTTCCTGCCAGGGCTCGAGCTCCGATGTGGTTTTCGCAGACTCCCTTGTGAATTTCTCAGAGTATTTAGTTAGTGTCCTCCTCTCCCACGCATTTAAGGAGATGTGCTGAAAAGCCTCGCTTCTACAAGTTCCCTTGTAGGATAGAGAATCTAACTAACCTATTTCTTAGCTTCGCAGCTTCCATCAAGTCTTCTGGTAAGGTTTCATTTTGGAGATTTCCTCTGATGGGGTCCATCTAGGTCGGGGGGTCCAATATAGGAAGTATTTCTTCATCCTCAATACTTACAAACGGTTCTGCTAGGTGTTCTACTGGTATTAGCCTATCCAGGTTTTCCTGTGAGGCTATCGCCAGCCTTGTTAAAGCGTCTGCTCGTGAATTTCCGGTTTTGGGAAGATGCCTGAATTTAACTTGAACAAATTTCTTGATCAATTCCTACACCTCCTTGAGGTAATGTACCATTTTTTCGTCTTTGGCCTCATAAGACTCTTTTATCTGTTTCACCACAAGCTGGAAATCGCTGCAGATCGCGAGCTATTTCTGCCTCCATTGAGTGAGCCAGATTGAGTCTAGCAATGACAGTCTCATACTCTGCTTTGTTGTTTAAGGCCTTAAAACTCGAACCTAAGGGCATACTCAACATCTATTCCCTTTGGAGAGGTCAGGATTAAGCCGGCACCGCTTCCTTGAGCATTGACAGCTCCATCTACTGACAATTTCCATGTAGGGAGGTCAGGGACCAACTAGGTTACGTCTATAGGTTCTGCGGTCATGAATTCTATGATGAAATCTGTCCTTTGATTGTGGTTCTCGGTTTGTATCTGTTATTAAACTCACTGAGCTTTATGGCGCACTTAACCAACCTCCTAGAGGATTCTGGTTTATGCAGTACTTGCTTCATCGACTAATCTATTGAGACCTTAATAGTATGAGCCTGGAATTATGGCCTAAGTCTTATAGTGGTTGTGACTAAAGCTAAGACAAACTTCTCCATCTTTGGATATTGCTTGATTATTTTCCTTATTATCCCTAACCCCTAAATATCATCCCTCAAAATTCATTTTATATGGATGGAAGGGAATGTCACTCTCCCTTTAAGTAGTGTCAAAAAAAAGGGCAAGAAGGTGGAAAAAATGGGATGGTGGAAATGTGTTATGTGTATGAACAAAAATACTCCCCAAGCGCAAGGAGATTTTTGTAGATCGTGTCTTACTTGGAAGTACTCCAAGGTCATTTCCACGGGGAAGGAAGTGAACAGGTAATTTTTGGGTGAAAGAAAGTGCAAAATCTTTTGTTGTTGAAAGTTATTTGGTGAAGTGTGTTTTGGTGAAAATAAAATGAGAAACAAACGTTGGCTAATCCAAGAGGTCACTCTAATAGGGATATCATCTCAACTCGAATCTCTCCTCCAATAGAGTATAAATGTTCGATTGATTCGTAGGAATCTATGGATAAAATGGGTGAGTATCTAAGCATAAACCGTGACTAGACCTACGAAATATAAAAGACTCACCAACTTATCCACCCTCAACCCAGTCAAACCGAACCATTGAACTCTGAAAGAAGGGAGGAGAATGAGTTGAAATGGCATTCCCAAGTGGAGGTTCCTCTTGGTTTTGCCAACTAAAGGATTTAGCTACTCATGCTTGGGATGAAATTAACAATGAAATGAGAGTGCATTGCAAAGGAATGAAGTTCTTGAGTAACTAAATGCCAGTAAACATAAGCTATAAGTGAAAGCAATGAATACCCATTTTACAGCTAGGAAGGAAAGAAAAACATAAATGCATTAATGGTGAAAGCTTGAAAAGGGAGATAAACTTGCAATGAACTTGTAGGAACTAGCATTAATGGAATTTAATGAAGCTCTAAAGATTCTTACAGGAGATTACAAGACTATGTATTGAAGAAAATGTAAATATCTCAATTTTTCTCTCTAGAATACTATTCATCATCTTCTCCAGACTCTCTCTCTATATCTGTGTAATGTGTAGAATGCTGAATAATGGAGTCTTCCCTTGCCATAAACGTCCATGGAGTGATGGCCTAGCCTGCACATGTGATCTCCATCCATAGGATTGCAAGAGTCATAGGCAGGACAGGGGAGTGTAGATCTTGTCTGCACACCCAGCTTCTTTTCTCTTCTCTCTCCTCATTGATTATCATGGCTCCAGCAGAGAGGTGTGGAAAGGGATGAACAGTGTTGTGAGCATGTCAGAGGAGTGTGGGAGACCTGTTGGTGGGACCCTCAAAGCAGCAAAGCATGGCTGCAGAAATGGGAGAGATTCAGCAGACAGTAACGGTACTGTGTACCGGTACCCCGAACTCCCAAGGCAAAATCGTATCGGTATTGTCTGTTACAGAGGCCACACCATACCAGTATTGCGTACCGGTACTATTTTTGCATTTTGACTAGTTTTCTGGTTTCTCCAACTCCTTAGCTTTCCTCTAGCCCATATTTCATCCTCAATCATCTCAACTCATTTGAGAAAGCCTTAAGAAGCATCATTTGACATCTTTTATCTACAAACACCATATATCTTCGTCAATAGCTCAAGTAGTGAAGTTACAATCATTTAATCCCCACTAGTAAGTGAAAATGGAATAATTACCACATCAAATATGCAATATTTTTGTGCTAATCAGATATCTCTCCTCTACCCCCCTAGAGCTCTGCTACAATAATAGACTGGTTGTTGAGCTTTGTCTCGTTCTCTTACTAGTGTTGCGCTGGTCAAAAAATCTGAGACAGTTAGGTAGAGAGTGAGTACTTCCCCTTCCAAGGGGCTTACCAGAATAAGGGGAGCTCAGATAATCCTTCAAGGCCTTGAATGCTTTGTCACACCGGTTATCGCATTGAAATGCCTTCTTTAAGATTTGAAAGAAAGGTTGACACTTATCACTTAACCTGGACACAAAACAACTCAAGATAACTATTCTTCCTGTTTAACATTGGATTTCCCTTGTGTTGGATGGTGGTTGCATATCCAGTACTGCCTTAACTTTTTCTAGGTTAGCTTCAATTCCTCTGATGTTGACTATGAAACCCAAAATTTTTTCCACAGATACTCCAAAGGCACATTTGGCAGGATTGAGCTTCATCTTGTACTACTTAAGGACCTGGAACTACTCTACTAGATGTCCGATGTGGAGCTCTGCTTTCAGCGATTTTACTAGCATTTCATCGATGTAGACCTCCATGGATGTTTCGATTTGTCTCTAGAACATTCGGTTTACCAGGCGCTGGTAAGTGACTCCAGCATTCTTCAATCCGAAAAGCATGACCTGGTAGCAGTATGTCCCTTGTTCAGTCATAAAAGAGGTCTTTTCTTGGTCACTAAGGTCTATTCTAATCTGATTGTATCTGGAGAAGGCATTCATAAAGTTAAGGAGCTCGTGTTCAGCGGTGGCATCCACAATTAGATCTATTTAAGGTAAGGGGAAACTGTCTTTAGGGTAGGCTCAATTGAGGTTAGTGAAGTCGATGCAGAGGTGCCATTTTTCATTGGTTTTCTTAACAGGGACCACATTTGCTAACCAAGAGGGGTAATCTACTTCTCTAATAGCTTTGGTGTGGAGAATTTTGCTAACCTCCTTATTGATAGCCTTTCGGTGTTCTGTGGCAACACTTCTCCGCTTTTGTTTAATGGGTTTGCAGACTAGATTCACATTGAGCTTGTGTGTGATGACTGAAGAGTTGATTCCCTTCATTTCTTCTAGTTTCCAGGCAAACACTTTCATATTTCTCCTTAAGAATTGGATCAGGAGGTTTTTGATTTCTCTACTTAATTTGGATCCCACATAGATTAGATTTTCTAGCTCATCATCGAGCTGACCTAGTTCTAGCTTTTTCGATGGCATTGGTCAAGTATCCAACTCATCCTTCATGTCGAGCTCATCTAACTGAATATTTTTAACATCCTTCTTTTTCACAAAGGCCATGTAGCACTCTCGGGCTACACGTTGGTCTCCTCGGACCACTCAAATTTCATTTTCTGTAAAAAAATTTCATAACAAGATGATAGGCAGAAGAAATGGCCCTCATAGAGTTAAGGGAAGGTCTTCCAAGCAAAATGTTATATGCAGAAGTTGCATCAACCACTGGGAACCTCACAGTAGTGGTGCCTTAGCAGGAGAGTCACCTAGGGTGAGCATGAGTTGGATTGATCTCAGGGGCAACACCCTCTCCCCTAAGAATCCCAACAAATGAGCACTTACTGGCTCAAGTTTTTCTGTACTTATTTCCATCTTGTCGAATGTAGACACAAAAATAATGTCTTCAGAGTTGCCATTGTCAATCAAGACCGGATGGATTATTTTGTAGGCAACTATGGCTCTTACCACTAAGGGGTCATCGTGGGGATGCTGGCAGCCTTCCTAGTTTGAGTCTAAGAAGGTGATAGCCGTGTCCAATCGTGGTGTTTTGGATACCGTGTGTACCTCTAGTGCCTCATCAGTTCTGATTCTACGCAAATGAGCTTTCCTAGCTAAGTTGGACTCCTCTTCTTCTACAAATCCCCCAGATATCACTCAGATTTCCTCTAGTGGTTGCTGATGCTGCACAAGGGCTTGCTGTTGAGGTGTTAGAGGTGGTGGAGCTCGATTCTGATTATCATAGGCAACAAAGCGGTGTAGCTGCCCTCGTTGGATCAGGAATTCAATATCTTTCTTTAGTTGGATGCAATCATCGGTGTTGTGGCCATAATCCTTGTGGTATTCATAGTACTTTGCGAGATCTCTCTTTGCTAGATCCATCTTCATTCGAGGTAGCCACCTTAAAAACTTCTCATTTTGTACTTCATATAAGATCTGGGATACTATGGCAGTGAGAGGGGTGAACTGCCGAGGTGCGTGCCTCGACTACAGTTACCTAACATTTCTCCTTCCTTTGGGGGATTATTCTCTGTCTCTTCTGGGAAACCTGCCTCTTTCCCTTTCCCTTTTGGGACTTCAGTCCCTCTTTTTTTCTTCCTTCTCTTTCACTTTCTACGATGATGAGCTCCTTATCTTTGAAAGGAGGGCTTCCTTGCCATTGATGTATTTTTCTGCCTTGGCTAGCACTTTTGCCATACTTGATTGTGTTTTTAATATGAAGAACATCAAGTCCTCCGACTGTACTCCTAAACCAGCAATGAAGGCAGTTATGGCGAATTTCGCATCTGGAACGTTCACCTTCAGGGATTCCGAGTTAAACCTTTGGACATACGATCGCAAATTTTTGTTGGGTCCCTACTTCACATTCAACAAGTGATAGCTCAGTTTTCTGTATGTCTTAGCCCCTATAAAATGGGACACAAAAGATATGGAGAACTCCTTAAAGGAAGAGATCAACGTCGAGGGCCTGTTGAACCATGTCAAGGTTGAGCCCTTCAACGTGATGGCGAAGGCTCGGCATCGCACAGGGTCCTGATATCCATGCAACTCCATCTGATTCTTGTAGGTATTAAGGTGATCCATAGGATCTTTGATCCCATCAAAAGCCTCCACTTGGGGCATTCTAAATTTTGGAGAGAAGGGGAAATGCAACACCTCAGCGGTGAATGGAGACTCAGTCTGCATTCACAAAGGCATCCATCATTATGGGAGTTTTATCTCTCACAGCTTCCTTCATGTGACTGAGCTTCTGCTAGATGTCCCTAAAGCACTGCTCCCACTATTGCTCTCTTCTTTCCTACTAGACAGGGCAAAAATCATTTTTTTCATTCCCATCGTTTTGACTCTACATTTCTTCATTTTCATCATTCCTAGGAGGTGGCTGAGGGAGCCTGGCTATTCTCTCCTCCTTTGTTAGCTTCCCTGAGGGGGTTGAGGTGTTAACGCTCCCCTCGAAGGGGACCTCCTTGGGCCGGTCATACCTACTAAGGGTCTTGCAAGAGTTTCAAAAATTCCTTGTTATGCTGGAGTAAACACTGGTTAACTAGACGAAGGGCCTCCAATTCATTATTCGTGGGGGGTCCACCATGGGAGGATTAGCCACGGTGAAGGGGAAGAAATCTTGAAGATTATCATGTTGCCTACCGCTAGTGGCCTCCTGCTAGTTTTGCATCCATGGGGGATTCATCTAGCTTCTGCACATGTTGCGTGTTGAGACAATTAATTACTGAGAGATCAATGTTTTTATAACAGGAACAATCGTTCCCACAGACGGCGCCAAACTGATGGTGTTAATTATGCGAATGAACAGAACTAGTGAATCGTGCAAGTAAGACTGGATCATGACTTCCAAGATCGAGTGGATTACGGTAAAAATTCTTGGGAAATAGGGAGGATTTGCACAGTGAAATTATAGTGGTTCATCGGCTAAAGAGTTCGACTAATTCACTCTTTAATGGAGTCTTTTGCTCCTTAGATCTATGATCATGATCTAAAGGATTTTCAGAGTGTATTTGATACAACCGGGACTACTTGCCCCTATTGGAGGCACTGTACAAGTATTTATAGCCTAACTCATAACTTTATGAGATCTGCAGCAAGATATTTGTTTTCTATACATTGGATCTCCCTTTATTTTGGGGAGAGAATCTTGGTTAGTTGAGAGTTTAACACCTTGATTATAGCTTTCTATTGCTTCGAGGGCACCTTCCTCCAATCGGCTTTTTCCTTCTTATTTCCCTTATTATTTTCTCTGAGGGGAGCTCGAGGATTGGACCATTGATAATTACAATTATTAATTTCATTGTGAATTCCAAGTAGAAAAAAAGAAAAAGTTAGAATCACAATAACTCCAAACACAAAATAGAAGAACGCTCAAATTAACAATTTTATTTACTAAAGAAAGAGTTTCCATTTAACTCAATTTTATTTAGAATTAATAGTATTATTGGTCTTTAAATATATATATTTTTTTTTCAATTCCTTATTATATCAATTTTATTAATTTGTTTCATAAAATATTCAATTAATATCATTTTGATCATTACATAGATAGACCATTAAGTTTTTCATAGAATAATCACGTATTGAATATGTTATACCATTTAAAAAAAATAACACGTGATCACTTCTATCAAAAAAAAATTTGATGAATTATATGATTATGGACTAAAGTGATACAGATTGAAGATTTTATGAATTAAATTCATAGAATTGATGCAATAAGAATTAAAATAATAAAAAATACATACTTTAAGTATCAAATATATAATTAACCTTAAAAAAAATACTTGAATACCTATTATATGATGAACGTGCAACAATGTTGCGAAGTCTCAAATAAGTTTGGGAACTGCTTCTGTCTTGTTTCTTCTTTCTCTCTCTAGTTTCCACGTGTGTGAGTGCGTGTAAACTATTCCTTTATCCACATCTTCCCTTGCTCCTCATAGCCTCTTCCTCCTGCCACACAACAATATCTTTCCCTCGTATAATGCCACGTAACCTTGCTGTCTCATCCATCACCATTATCTCTAACAAATCAAGAGCAAGACTATTTATGCATACAACTGCGATTAGAGAGAGAGAGAGAGAAGGTTCATGGATTCTAGACAGAAAAGATTAAGTATTGTAATGCTACCATGGTTGGCTCATGGTCAAATATCCCCCTTCCTTGAGCTAGCCAAAGCCCTATCAAAAAGAAACTTCACCACATATCTCTGTTCTACACCAGTCAATATCAATTCCATCAAACAAAAGCTCACCCAAAACAACTCTAAATCCGTCAAACTAGTGGAGCTCCATCTTCCGACTCTACCAGACCTCCCTCCTCACTACCACACCACCAATGGCCTCCCACCCCACTTCATGTCCACCCTCAAAAAAGCCTTTGACATGGCCAAACCTAACTTCACCATCATCCTTAAAACCCTAAAACCAGATATAATTATCTATGACTTCCTTCAACCATGGGCACCAGAACTAGCTTTGTCACTGAATATTCCCGGAGTTTGTTCTACCCTTCAGGCGAGGCAACGATGTCTTATCTCTCCCATCTTCTCCATCACCCAACTTCCGAATACCCTTTTCAAGAGATATATATTCGAGATTATGAGAAGGAGAATATCACCCATATGATTGAAGCAGTTGCAAATGACATCAAAGACACTGATCGAGCTCGTGAAAGTGTCCAAAGGTCATCTAACATCATATTGATCAAGACATTTAGAGAGATAGAGGGAAAATATATTGAGTATCTCTCAGTATTGAGTGAGAAGAAGATTGTCCCTGTGGGTCCACTTGTTCAAGAACCCCTTGTTGAAGATGAAAGCACAGAAATCATGGAATGGCTCAACAAAAAGGATAGGTTTTCAACAGTGTTTGTTTCATTTGGGACTGAGTTTTCTTGTCAAAGAAGGACATGGAAGAGATGGTTCATGGGTTGGAGCTTAGTGGGGTTAACTTCATATGGGTGGTTAGGTTTCCTGAGGGGAAGAAAATTAGGGTTGAGGAGGAGTTACCAGAGGGATTTCTTGAGAGGGTAGGAGAGAGGGGAATGGTTGTAGAGGGATGGGCTCCACAGGGAAGAGTTCTAGAGCATTCAAGTGTGGGTGGGTTTGTGAGCCACTGTGGATGGAGTTCAGTGATGGAGGGTATTAAGTTTGGTGTTCCTATCATTGCCATGCCTATGCATCTTGATCAGGCATTCAATGCTAGGATGGTGGAGGAGGTGGAGGTGGGTGACGAGGTTGTGAGAGAGAAGGATGGGAGGCTTAAAAGAGAAGAAGTGGCAAGAGGGATAAGAAAGGTGGTGCTGGAGAAAAATGGAAAGGAGCTAAGGAGGAAAGCAAAAGAGATGAGTGAGAAAATGAAGAAGAGCGGAGATGAAGAAATAAATGGTCAGGTGGAAGAGCTTGTTAAACTTTGTAGACCTTAAGTATCACTAAATTAAGCAATGTTGAAGATCTCTGCTTGTGGATATTTATATCAATAAACCTATTGGAATCTTTGACTTGATTAATAGTGAATTTGATTAAATTAGTAAATCAAGTCAATAAAATAAATCCAAGTAGTATTTCTTTGTTTATATACCTTTTGTATGACTGTATGGGTATTGGTTGGTACCACGCCCAACTTGTATATGATAAGAGTAGTGATGTATTTGTAAAGTCTCTTATCAAATTTTGTTTATTAAACAATATTGACGGTTGATTAAGTGGCCCCGGTTATGAAAAATCAACGAAACTCACTGACCTTGCCATCCACTTCGATTTGGTAAGAAAATTTAGATGAAAAGAAAAGTTAGTAAAAATTGCAATATTGTGAAAACAATTTATGTATTGCTTGTACCTCTCCAAGAAAACTAAAACAATTCTACAGAGATCTGCCTTATCTTTTCAGGCAAGGCAAACCTCTGAATCACATTCCATTACGTGTATTCTCGTCAAACCTCAATCACGTGAGTTGGTACATTGTGTAACATACCCTTTGAAGGTGAGACTATTGGGAACATCACGAATCAATCACCCAACCATTTTCAAGTAACAAACTTAGTTATGTTTAAGAAAAAGTATGTACAAATCCTATCACCCAAGTAGAAAAGAATACACCTACCGAATTTTATGAAAAGAAGGCTTTCTTAGTAAGTAATAGGGTTGTGTCCAAACGCTCTGTGGTGTGAGGGAGATTTTTTTTCTTAATTAGTCTAAAGTGCATAGATATAAATCATAGGCTTTCTTGTCTCCTGGAGTGTAGAAGGATATGGTCTGATAACATCATTTCTAAGGCGAGAGTGTTCTTTGCTACTCTAGAGTATCATGCTTAGAATTTGTTTTTGAGTCGTTGAGTATGATCTACTATCAATCTAATGGTCACAATGTATCAAATCCCCAAATAATGTCTGTAACACTAGTGTTTGATCGATCAATAATGTTTCAACTTCCATAACAAGACATTTGTGTCTGTTTACTGTGTACATCTTATACCTAAAGAGTAATATTTTTCAAATTTAAAATTTTGAATTAATTTATTGACTTATAAAATGTGACAGTTGATATGGTCTGATAACATCATTCCAACTGCAATTTTTGGACTTCTTTACTAGAACAACATGACTTAGCACATTATTATATCAATAAATCGAATTAAATTTTGGGAGAAGTAGTCCAAAAAGTATTAATCATTTCTATCTAAATAGTCTTCTGGGTAATGGTGCCTTCACCAAGATGGTGTTCTTAGTTTTCAATAACGAACAAAGGAATAGACAGTTTTGGGATTATTTCTCTTGCTTCTCACGACAGTGTTTCAAAAGAAAGCAAGAGGATGAGAGAGAGAGAGAGAGAGAGAGAGAGAGAGTTTTGAAGCAAAAGCAAAATCAGAGGGCAGACGAGAAACAAAAGGAAGAAGAGATGCAAATATAGAAGCAGAATTGTGGTGTCCACAACCAACCATAGCTGCAGAAAAAAATGAAGAACTTAGCAAGTATTGGGAGCAGTGGGCAGCTGTCGACTGATGACAATGACAATGAGGAGATCTCAAAAATGGCGATCACTTCGCTTCTAGCAAGAGAAGACGAGATTGAAAGGAAGAAGGTGGAGGTGAGAGAAAAGGTGGAATTTCAGCTCGGCCGTGCTGAAGAGGAAACCAGGCGTTTGGCTCAAATTTGGGAGGTAAGCCCAGTAGCAAAGGTAGATGGATTTAATTTGGAGAGCTAATCGGTTAGTAACTCACTACAGTTATTGAATTAATTGAGATTTTTCAGTTTTAATTTAACAACCATAATTGATTAAGTTATCAAAATAAGTATAAATAGTATTTTTTAATAAATAATCTATTTCCGGGATTAATTTCAAATTATTATGACATTGAATTCATGGATCAGTGCATGTTAGATAGGTCAACTGCCCTTTTTCTTTTTTTTTTTCTTTTTTTTAAAGTTAAACGGTAAGAAGTATTCGAACCAGTTTACGCGTATTTTAACTAATTACATCTCTAGTTCGCTCAAAGACAGGTCATTTATGTCAGAATTAGAGTATTAACGAGGGATAAATCTCTCATAATTTGACTTTAAAAATTTGTCAAAATTCAAACTTAAGACATTTAAATTTATAGGTGGTCTCAATTACCATATGAACTACCCATCGGAGTTAACTTGGCTTTTTCTTTCAAGCAATGCTAAAACCCAAAAAATTGCAACCCAAATGTATATCATCTCTTGGATGAGTGGGTCCTATCAATTTTTTCAGTTGAGCTCATTCATTCCATCCTCTTCCAAAGGGTGATATGCATTTAAGTCGTAAACATCACATTATTAGCTTCTAAAAAAAATCATCACATTTATTCATAGTCGCACAACTAACTAATGTATTATTATGTTCTAAAAAAATGGCATTTGTACTTAATTTAAAGATTTAATTAATTATAAACGTAGGATTAAAAGTGAGTTTCGTTTAACTTTAAAACTCACAACTAATTTAACAAGTGTAATACCAATGGGTCTTTGATTCAATGGTACTCCTTACCTTGTGGAGATTTTGTCTTCTTTAAGTCAAAGGTTCAAGCCCCTTTCTCTCTTACCCCTCCAAAAATAAAAAAATAATTTAACAAGTGTAATGAATAAAGTTTCTAAATTAGGCCGACGCCTATAGTATTTTCCGGAAACCTTATCTCATTGCTAGTCTCCATCAAATGACAAAAAAATTGTTTATCCCAAAATGTTATACATTTTCCATATTAACATGACGAAGATGATTTTGGTCACGATGATTCCAAAATTTCATTTGAAAAATATCTCCTTTTTCTTTTTCAGGAATGGGGTCTGCATAGACTGAGATCTAACGGAGTGGAAAAAATACTTTAATTTATTTCTTTTCAAAAAATTACACTTTTGAGCCCTTCAACTATATAATATGTCTCATATCACCTCCCCAACTATCATGTTCTCATATTGCACCTACAAATTAATTTGATTATTGATTTCGTACTTTCCCTCAATTATTATATTTTTCACATTTCATCGCTAATTATGGTTATTGGTTCCACATAACTTCAATTGCAGACATTATAAATCTATATTTTACTACGTAATTTGAGATTTTTCATCAAAAATATAAGGGATATTTAACCTTAGGTCAGTGTGAAACCAATTCGAAAAGTTGAGGGACAATGTGAAAAAGTCTATCATTAAGGGGCAAGGTGAAATCGGGTCCATAGTTTAGAGGGTCAAAATATAATTCACCTTCTTCCTCTTTTTTATTGTTTTTGGGCTGGAGTTTGAAGGTGACAATGCTAAAAAGCGAGATTATCAACTAATTCCATTTTGTACCCTAAAAGATATATCAATTCTTAATTTATACCCTTAAAGAATTAGATTCTCAAATTACACCCTCAATATTATAAAATATGTGCAATGTGGTCCCATTTAAAGCTCAAATTGCTGCCTCAATCTCAAATTTTACCCTTGAATTGGGCTACATTGCATCTTTTTTTATAATATTGAGGGTGCAATTTGAGAGTTCAATTCTTTAAGGGTACAAATTGAGAATTAGAGTATCTTGCAGGGTATAAAATGATATTAACCCAAAAGAAAAAAGAAAGAAAAAAGAAAAGACCAAGAGTGGTATATTAATTTGAAACTCCCTTATATTAATGCAATTTCAATATCTGAATTGTTGATTTCTTGTGAAATACATTAGGAGCTGGAAATGTTGACAGATCCCATGAGGAAGGAAGTTGCGATTGTGCGCAAAAAGATCGATGTGATTAACCGCGACCTCAAATCGCTTGGACAGAGCTGCCAGAAAAAGGTATGGCTCCCGAATTACGGTTCGCTCCAGTATTGAATTTTTTTCAATTCTCTCAATTATATCGGTGAATGACTCACTTGTAACATAGTGAACCGCATTTTATAATTGATTTTATCTCGGGCCCATTATATATTAACTTAGTCTCTTTGAACTGCACTTGACTTGATTGAATCGTAACTTATGAATATTAATTGGCGACAGGAGAGAGAGTATAAAGAAGCATTGCAGGTTTTCCATGAAAAGAACAACGAAAAAGCTCAACTGACAACCACTTTAGTAGAGGTAAGTCCTAAATTCTATAAAAATGAAAGCCTTTTGTTTGACATTTCATTTGATTATTTTCCTTCTAATTATAATTCATTACATTCTTTTTTCCATCACACAATTTACCAGATGGTGAACCAAAGTGAGAAACTGAGGATGAAGAAACTGGAGGAACTCAACAAGATTATAGATCCTATGCGCTGAAGTGTGTCGACTACTTATTGGCTATTGGATTGATGTTCTCAGCTTAGAATTACCTTTTAATGTCGTCTTGATGGAATGTAATCACCCTAACTAAACTATTTATTTGTTCTTACAACAGCTACTATGGCTATGTATCAATAACATCCTCGGATCATATCAAGGGAACTACTAAAATTTTAAATGATGTAATGTCATGTGCCAGCTTAACAGATCGTGTGATGGGTCGGGCAGCGACTATCGGATTGATCAAGATGGGATTCTTATTCTTCTTATGCTTCTCTATTTTGGTAAGGAAGAACAAAAAGATTAGAATTCAACAGCCTCCCTCGACCCTCGTCGTACCTGGAACATAGGAGCGTAGTGTTGGTGGTAGGCGACCATACACAATTTCAAATGGCGTCCTTCCTGTAGAAGCATGTAAGCTAGTGTCATAGCTAAATTCTACCCAAGGAATCCACTGCACCCAATCATTAGGCCTAAAAATTGTAAAACACCGAAGATACATTTCAACCGTCCGATTAACCACATCCATTTGGCCATCAGTTTGAGGATGGAAAGAGGAAGTAAAGTTAAAATTAGTTCCATTCAATCTGAAAATCTCTGTCCAAAATGCACTAGTAAACGTGGGATCTCGATCATAAATAATTGACTGAAGCATGCCATATTGTAACATGAATACTTGATCAAAAAAATACCTACGCCATGCTAGCTGTTGTTTATGGATGAGAAATTGATATTAAATGAGCATAATTTGACAATCGATCGATCACCACGAAAATGGTTGTTCTTCCTTTCAAGTTTGGAGGGCCATCAATGAAGTCCATAGAAATGTCTGCCCAAATTTGTGTGGGAATGGGTAAAGGTTGCAACCCATCTAGTGACACATTTTCCAATTTGTGGGGTTGACAAGTATCACATTGCTTGATGTACTCTCTCACTTGGTTCCTCATTCCCATCCAATAGAAAACTGACCTGATTCTTTGTATGGTCTTGTGGTAGCCTTCATGAATGTTGGAATGCATTTCAGAGATTATGGTGGGAATGAGTTCAGATATTTTTTTAAAAATATACAGCCTTTGTAGAAGAGAATTCCCCTCCTGTAGTCCCAGGGGCTGATGTCTGCACCCTCCTGGAAATCTGAATCTGGTGTTAAAGCTCTAGGTCTCTCTGGTTTTCATCTTTGATTGGGCTCAACCACTGGGTAATGGCTGAGAAATTCCTAGAACCAAAACTTCTCCTTCATCTCTTCCTGATAATGCATCAGCCACATTATTTTCGAATCCTTGCTTGTATTCAATGAGGAAGTCATAGCCCATTAATTTCACTAGCCATCATTGTTGCGCCACCGTGGTTATTCATTGATCCCACAAGTACTTCAAGCTTTTTTGATCCGTTCGGACAATAAATTGTCTTCCTTGTTGGAAAAATAATATTAAACAAAATTTTTCATGTTTAGGAGTTGTTTTTATGCATTTAGTTTTTTGTATTAGTGGGTTATCAATTTGATATTAGTGAGGAACAAAATAATTGTGGTATTTTAATTCTTCAAGTAATGGAGGAGTGGGGTCTTTATTATTTTTATTATTGTATTATGTAATGGAGTTATTTTGTATGTCATGTGTTATATATGAGAGTCTATATATATCCTATGTAATACATCCATTTGAATATGAGTGAATAGAAAGAGTTTTGAATATGAGTGAATAGAAAGAGTTTTTCTTATCTTCAATAATCTCTTCCATTATATTTTTTAGTAAGTGTGTGATAGTCCTTTAAATTCCAACAAAATGGTATCAAAGCTAGGCTTGAATGTTGAAAAATAGAAAGTGAGAGAGAGATGGCAAATGGAATGCTTTCATTTTAAATGTCTCGATTCACCAAAGATAACTATGAGAATTGGTGTGTCCGCATGAAGGAAATTCTTGAGTCTCAAGACTTATGAGAGATTGTAACAATTGGTTACATAGCTCCGCAAGATAAAGCTTCCTTGTCAAGCCCAAAAGGAAGTCTTACAAGTTACAAAAAAGAAGTATCAAAAGGCTCTTTCACTCCTCCATCAATGCTTGGATGATGCTATATTACAGAAGGTTGCTAGTGCAACCACATTCAAGCAAACATGAGATGTTCTGAAAATTGCTCATAGTGGAGTGGAAAAAGCCAAGAAAGTTCGACTCCAAACTCTACGAGATTAATTTGAGGCTTTACGTATGAAGGAATCCGAATTAGTTTCATATTATTTCACAAGAATCTTGGTGGTTGTGAATAATTTGAGAACTTATGGTGATGATCAGTATGATGATATCTAAGTGATAAAAAAAATCATCCGTTCATTGGACCTCAAGTTTGACTACATTGTCGTAGCCATTGAAGAGTTTAAAGATTTAGACACAATGACAATTGACAAACTCATGGGATCATTGTTAACTCATGAAGAACGGCTAGGCAAGAAGAAACAAAAGTCGTTGGAGCAAGTGCTACAAACCAAGCTTTCTTTCAAAGAAAAATAAAGAAGGCAAGATGGAAGTCAAAGAGGTAGAGGTCGTGGTGGACATGGTGGAGATAGAGGAGAAAACTTTGACCAAAATGCGTCCAACAAAGAAGAAAGAGGCCAAGAATCACATCGTAGAAGAAGACATGGAAGAGGCATCAATTCAAAGTCATATAGAGGGAGGTATGACAAATCTCATATTCAATGTTATAATAGTCATTGATATGGTCATTTTGCTTCCGAGTGTAGAAATGATGTTGTGGAAGAAAGAGCACACTTTGTTGATGACAAAGTTGAAGAGGTAGAGCCGACCTTGTTGTTGGCATACAAAGAAGAGCAAAAAGGAGACAAAAACGTGTGGTACCTTGACTCCAGTGCTAGTAATCATACGTGTGAATATAAAGAGATGTTTGTAGAGCTTGATGAATCAATAAGTAGAAAAGTCACTTTTAGAGATTTTTCTCAAATTCTGGTAACGGGAAGAAGTAATATTTTAATTCATTTGAAGGATGGAAGGCACCAAGTTATTTTTAATATTTTTTATGTTCCAAGCATGAAAAATAATATTTTGAGCTTGAGACAACTCTTAGAGAAAGGTTATGATATTTGCATAAAAAATCATAATATTTCAATAAGAGATGAAAACGGGAATTTGATTCTAAAATGCCGAAGACAAGAAATAGAATGGTTTTGTTAAACATTCAAAATGATGTGGCAAAATGCTTGAAATCATGTGTTAAAGATTCTTCTTGGTTATGGTATTTGAGATTTCGATACTTAAATTTTGGATGACTAACCTTGTTGTATAGAAAGAAGATGGTGAAAGGATTGTCCTCTATCAACCACCCTGATCAACTTTGTGAGGGATGTCTAATTGGAAAGCAAGTTAGAAAGAGCCTTCCCAAAGAATCCATTTCAAGAGCAACCAAACCACTTCAACTTGTTCACTCGCATGTTTGCGGCCCTATAAACTCACCATCATTTGGTAAGAATCGGTATTTTATTCTCTTTATTGATAATTTTAGCCAAAAAAAACCTAATTTTATTTTCTAAAACAAAAATCAGAGGTAAATTTACATCAAATGAATTCAAAATTTTTTATGAAAAAAATGGAATTCATCATCCTCTAACAGTTTCAAGATCACCACAACAAAATGGTGTTGCCGAAAGGAAGAACCGAATCATTCTTGACATGGCGCGGAGTATGTTGAAGAGTAAAAATATGCCCAAGGAGTTTTGGACAAAAGCTATTAATTGTGTTATCTACTTGTTAAATCGGTGTCCCACTAGAAGTGTTTAAGACAAAACACCACAAGAAGCATGAGGAGTAATAAAGCCAAATATTTCTCATTTGCAAGTCTTTGGAAGTGAATGCTATGTACATGTGCAGGATGAGAAACGGACCAAACTAGATGACAAGAGTGAAAAGTTTGTCTTTATTAACAATGATTCAAGAAACAAAGGTTACAAGCTTTACAACCCAAGTAATGGCAATATAATCATTAGTAGAGATGCTGAGTTTGATGAAAAAGATGAATGAGATTGGAACACGCCACAAGAAGACTATGATTTTTTCCCATTCTTTGAAGAAGAGGAGGAGACCAATGAGATCATGGAGCTACCCATTTATTCTCCTCCACCATCACTACCATCATCCACCAATGTCCAACATCTTCATCATCATCAGAAGCAAGTTCAACTGAAAGGTCAGCTCACATGAGGAGTCTTCGAGATATCTATGAAGAAACTAAAGAGGTAAGTCAAAGATTTAGTGATCTAACACTATTTTGTCTATTTGTCGATTGTGATTACATAGGCTATGAGAAAGCGGTACAAGACAAGAAGTGGAGAAGTGTCATGAATGAAGAAATTTATTATATTAAAAGAAATGGAACATGAGAACTTCCCACACTCCCTTGAGGACAAAAGGCCATTGGAGTGAAGTGGGTGTACAAGACAAAGAAAAATGTCATAGGTGAAATGGAGAGGTACAAGGCAATGTTGGTTGCAAAAGGCTATAGTCAAAGATCGGGTATTAACTATGATTAGGTATTTTCAGTCGTTGCTCGTTTGAAAACAATTAGATTGATTATTTCTTTAGCCGCTCTAAATGATTGAAAAATTCACCAAATGGATGTAAAATCCGCTTTTTTGAATGACTTTCTTGATGAAGAGGTGTATGTTGAACAACCCTTGGGTTATGTTGTAAAAGGGCAAGGAGAGAAAGTCTTGAAATTAAAAAAGGCTTTGTATGGTTTGAAGTAAACACCAAAGACTTGGAATAGTAGACTTGACAAGTACTTTTAAACAAATAATTTCACCAAGTGTCCCTATGAGCATTCTCTTTATGCAAAAGTGAATGATAATGGTGATATACTCTATGTTTGCTTGTATGTAGATGACTTGATCTTCACAAAAAATTGTCCAAAAATGTTTGAAGATTTTAAGAGAACAATGGCTAAAGAATTTGAGATGACCGACATTGGGCTTATGTCATACTACCTTGCCATTAAAGTGAAGCAAATGAAGGAATGTATTTTTATCTCTCAAGAAGGTTATGCTAAAGTAATTTTGGCAAAATTCAAAATGTAAGATTGTAAGCCAGTATGCACACCCGTTGAATGTGGTGTAAAATTGTCAAAATATGAAGATGGAGAGCATGTGGATCCCACCCATTTCAAGAGCCTAGTGGGAATCTTAAGGTACTTAATATGCACAAGGCTGGATATTCTTTTTGGTGTTAGTCTTGTAAGTCGTTATATGAATGCTCCTGCCATAACCCATTTAAAGGCGTCGAAAAGAATTCTTAGATACATCAAAGGTACACTTGATTATGGATTGCTATATTCTTATTTTAACAATTCCAAGCTTACGGGTTATTGTAGTGATTCGGCCGAATATATGGATGATAGAAAAAGTACTACTGGATATGTTTTCTTCTTGGGAGATACCGCATTTGCTTGGAATTCAAAGAAGCAACTCATTATGACTCTTTTGACTTGTAAAGCCGAGAATGTGGAAGCTACATCATGTATTTGTCAAGCCATTTGGCTTAAAAATTTGTTGAAAGAGCTTCATTTACCTCAAGAAGAATCGACAGAGATCTTTATTGACAACAAATCGACACTAGCGTTGGAAAAGAATCCGGTGTTTCATGATCGTAGTAAGCATATTGACACAAGGTTTCATTTCATTAGAGAGTATGTGACCAAGAAAAAGGTGGAGCTCAAGTTTGTGAATTCTCAAGATCAAATTGTCGATTTTTTTACTAAGTCCCTCAAAGAGGATGTTTTTTGCAAATTGAGATATTTGCTTGGAGTTGAGAAGAAATTTCATGTTTAAGGGGGGGTGTTGGAAAAATAATATTAAACATGACTTTCATGTTTTATGAGTTATTTTTCTACATTTAGTTTTTTGTATTAGTGGGTCATCAATTTGGTATTGGTGGGACACAAAGTAAGTCTCTTTCATTATATTTTTTAGTGAGTGTGTGATAGTCCTGTAGATTCCAACATTCCTAGCAAGTAAGGCCTCCACTTTTTGTATGGCAAGAACCAATGCCAGAATTTCTTTCTCATATGTTGACAATGCCAAGTTCCTACCTCGCAAGGCTTGGTGAAGTCGGGTAGAACCGATACAGGTGCTATAGTCATGGCCTGCTTTAAATTTGTGAATGCCTGTTATGCTTCATTGTTCCATGTAGCATAGGTGTTAGAGGGCTTGCAATTTTTCCATACCCCTCAATGAATATACAATAGTAACCAGTAAGCCCCCAAAAACCCATGAAAAGCCTTGATGGTGGAGGGCTTTGGCCACTTTAACATTGCAGCAATCTTGTCCAGATCCATGGCAACTCCAACTTTTGAATAACATGTCCAAGGTACTTCACCTGCTCTTAGCCAAATGTACACTTCTCCATTGTAACATAAAATTGATTAGCCCTTATAATAGATAAAACAATCTATAAATGTCACAAATGATCTTCCTAATTCTTACTGTAAACCAAAATGTCATAAAAAAATACTAGAATGAACTTACGAAGATGTTGAGTGACTGGAAAGTTGAGGGTACATTGGTAAGACTGAAGGGCAAAATGAGAAACTTATACTGCCCATGATTAGCCCACGAAAAGTTATTTTCGCAATGAGCAATGTTATTGAGACTTAATTTACTGACCTAATTTGCTGACTTAATTCACTATGACCTTTGAATTGACTGTGAGATTTATCAAACATTGAAACTTGGTGTTAATCCAATGATTCTACTAAAATCACATCATTATGTTAATAAATTATGTCAGATTTTTAATTCCAAATAGTATTACCTTTGGAATATCTCTCCAAATCTGAAAATAACCAGATCGTATGTCCAATTTGGTGAAGAATATTGCTCCATGTAACTCGTCAAGTATTTCATCGTTCATCGGGATTGGAAACCTGTCCTAGACTGTTATTCGATTCAATGCCCTATAATCCACACAAAACCTCCATGATCCATCGTGTTTCTTGATTAGGAGGACAGAAGAAGAATATGGGTTGCTTCTTGGTTAAATGCATCCCTTGAAATCATGTATGAGACCAACCTTTCGATCTCTATTTTCTAATAATGGGGATAGAGGTATGGTCGCACACTCACAGGTCCACTTCCCTCGACCAAAAGAATTCGATGATCATGGGTTCCAATAGGTAGTAGCCTCGAGGGTTCAAAGAAGACACCCTTATATGAATTCAAAGAAATTACAATCTATGATCACCTGAATTGGATTCAGCTTGAGAAGTGCCCAAGTTGATATAATAGAGTTGTAGAAGGACTCCTTGTTTCCTTCTATTAATCTCTTGGTCGATCTTGCCCTCTTTTACAAATTTATTTTCAAGAGCAGAAATCCCTTGCAACTCAACTTCTTTCCCTTTGATAGTAAATTTCATTTGTAGCTTCAAAAAATCACAACTGTTGGGTCCAAGAGTCTTGAGCCATTGTGCCACACCAAGAACGACATCACAACCTCCTAATGGCAAGAGATGGAATTCCACAACAATAGGAATGCCTTGCAGTGTCATTCGACTCCTTAGCATCATTTGGGGATGAGTAATTTATCACCACTGACCACGGTTACTTTGAACTTTTCATCATAGCTTGGCTGTAATCCCACCTTCTTGGCAACCTTGTCACTTAGGAAGTAATAGGTGCTATCAGAGTCTCCTAAAATGGTGGTTGTATGCTGCCCAATGCTCCCCTTAATACTCATAGTTTGAGGTGATTGCGCACCACAAATGGCATGAAGTGAGATTTCATGGTTCTCCTCACTAACTTCACCTTGTCCCTCCACCGCATCAACCTCGTTATTGCCATCAATTTCTTCCTCTTCAAGCAAACATCCTTCATTGAGGATGATTTCCTTGCAACGATAGTTGGGACCAAATTTCTCATTGTAGTTGAAGCACAAACCCTTCTCTCGCCTTTTCTTAAGCTCTGTGGGTCAGAGTCTTCGAATAGGGAGTACATCGCTTCGAGGGGTCCTGAAAACATAGTTGTCGTTGATGGTTCTTTACTTCAAAAATACAAGAAAGACCCACTGCAGCTGAAAGCATAGTTGGTCGAGGAGCTTGCACTTCAGGTCTAATATTTTCCATCAAGTGACTTACGAAGCATCCAACCCGTTGAGAAGGCGAAAGCGTCCCCACTCTACTTAGTAACCTTTCAAATTGGCTTTGATACTCCCGGATAGTCCCTGTTTGCTTGAGTTTGGTAAGATCGCTGAAGAAATCTTTGAATAGTCTAGGACCATATCTGGAGTGCAGATCATCCTTGAGCCTTTCCTAAGTTATTGTTCCTTCTTCTTCCTTGAGTGTTAGTTTGTAAACCCAATTACATGGGTAATTTTGGTATTTTTAATTTTTGGGTGTCTTATGTTATAATATTTACTAGTTTTGTTCTTAATAGCAATTAAGTCATTTTACTGGTCTTTGATCGGTGATAAAAGAGGCAGCCACATGAAAGGGTTATTGGCTTGAACAATCTGAAGGTCCAGGATCAGCCACTTGACAAAGTTGGTTAGCTTTTGGAGACATGCAGGGGACAGCTTCGAAGTCGGTTCTTTCTTGGAGAGGCGGTTGGCCATGGAGTGGCCTGATTCAAGTGTTTTTCCGGTGGAAAATAGAGGTATAAAAGGGCAAGAGCTGCAGCCAAAACCAGAATGTTTTTCGGCAGAAAATCAAAGAAGAAAAGAGGGTTTTTTCAGCAGAAAAGAGAGAGAAGTCTGAGTTTTTTGGGAGAAAAATCAGCTGTTGTCTCTGGAGCAGAAGCTCTATTTGTGAGTTTTTGAAAGCTGTTTTTTTTTGTGTATTAGTTGCTGAAATTTTCAGATTTGTTTTCCTTGTATTTGGTGCATGTTGTACTGAATATTTTGATGAAATAGAGAGCACTTTTGGGAGAGTTATATGTGGTATATGTAGCATATTTTTTTTCATGTTATACTTGATTTTGTATTGCAAATTTGTGAGATTCTATTGTAGCAGAATTTCAGCCACTATTTTGGTGTGTTTTGCTCTTGTTCTTTGTGGTTATGGTGACCTAATTTACTTCCAGTACCCAACATTGAGCAGTTGATACCATAATTGAGCTTCACCTTCCAGGTGGTAAGCTGCTAGTGGAACTTTTTCCTCCAACACTGTGTTGGAATTCAAAGAATTGATCCACTTGGCAAATTCAGCTCTTCGGATCTTCACTTCCATTGAAACGAGGAAAATTTAGCTGGTCAAGTTTGGGTACATCATGATTGTTAGGTGCCAACTGGTTCCCATTATTTCTTCGTGCTCCATTCCGATTGACAGAGTTTTCTCCTTGTTCTTGTCCTTGACCTGCCAAGAGCTAATCAAAGCAAGAATTCATGGCGAGGAATATATCCTGGATTTCCTTCATTATACGTTCCTAAACAAAGCTCAACGATCCAACTTTTGTCTCAAGGTGAGCAATGCGTTGATCATCCATCCATGGCTCGGATACCAAATTGTTACATGCCAACGTAACAGATCACCTGATGGGTCGGGCAGCATCTGTCAGATTGATCAAGATGAGATTCTGCTTCTTCTCATGCTTCCCTATTTTGGTAAGGAAGAACAAAAAGATCAGAATTTAACATGTGCTAGTTTACTTCGAGGGAACCCAAGGCCTCCAATTAATCAAGTTCAAGACTTGAGAGAGATGGGATAACTTCTGATACTTTTATTCAATCCTCCTACTCCAAATTTATGTAGACTTCCAACGGGAAAATAACATTAAAAAAAAAAGTAACTGCTACCTCCAAAATTGCAGGAACAATACTGCTTATTCAAAACAAACTCGACAACTAAGAAATAAATCTCAACAGCATAGTAAACCCACTTGACCAGTTGTGCCTGATTTATAGGAGACCATTGACTGATTTATACTTCTGCATGTAACATGTAATATGAACAAGCAACAACAAAAATGACCACCACCCCATATTTTTACAATCAGTTATTGAAATGCTATATATCTTGAGGTAGGGATGTCCACTAAATCGCGTTGTGTTATGTTATATCCTATTTGATCCATTTTCATGTAAACATTGAATTAAAAATCGAGGACTAGGATCAGTTTTGTCCATCGAATTCAAAGTTGTTATTGCATGATGAAGTAATAAAATTAGTAACAAGCTCACATAAAATGGTCATACTCATCAGGAAAATAGGAACTAAATGTTTAAAAGAGGTCAATATAGCATCTACAATAACCAATAGACTTTATTCTAAATTATCTCCTAGCAAAACAGGTTGAGTAAAGAGGATTTTCACACTTACTATATAAACCCTTTTCAAGAATTAAACCGTTGGATATTCTAGCAGATGGCATTGGTCCATCCTATTGTTCCAGCAGAGAGAAATAGAGGTCCAAACCAACTCATGAAGTGGTCAATTTCATGTTTTAAAATTGTTTTAAGAACATTATGAAATAATGGATAAACAATTCTGGCAAAAGAATAATTCTTTAAACAAAGACCCAAGATTCTAAACCATAAAATGATTTGTCCTGGAAGTATCAATTTAAGAAATCAAGGAGAGTAATGATCTCCCCAGCTATAGAATCAAGTTGAACTTTGTCTTTAAAGGTTAATCGCACTCCTCAAAGTCGATGACTCAGTATGATAGGTTTTTGTCATAGTAACCTCCCAAGATTTCGATAGTGTCCTCACTACAAGAAAATTTGATTGTTGTGTCAGCAATTTTTAGACGCAAATAGTGTACCTGATGACGCAAAAACTATTTGCATCGGCAATTATAATATTTGAGTCAATAAAGGGAGGGATGCAAATAATGGGTGATGCAAAAGTTGCGTCGACAAATAAGTATTAGCGTCGGGAAACGGCCAAAGCAAAAAAATTGAAGCTAAAGATTGATTCATGTCAAATTTTTGCGTCCATTGTTATTGCTGAGGCAAAAAAATACCTTTTTGCACCAGCAAAGTATCGATGCAAATAATTTATATTTGTGTCAGTAGGTTGTCAATGAACATAGTCATTTTTTTTGTTTGCATCAACAGTTTGCTTATACAAATAGTCCTTGGTATAAATTTTGTCAGTTTAAATATTCATCTTTTGCATCAACAATTTGCCAACGCAGGTGATGTATTTTTATGTCAACATGTTACCGATGCAAATAATCATCTTTTGATTTAGCAATTTGTCCACACAAATACTCCCCTAAAATATTTTTTAAATTTATTTTTTGGACCTAAACCAATGCATTCATAATTACACATTTTTTGTAGACTTTAACTACGGAAAAAAAATATAAATAAAAAACTAAAAATTATAAACATGCATAATTCATATATGTAGAGATCAACGACTACACGCTAATGATTATACACCAAAAAAATAACAATAAAACTCCAAATTCAATATTTATGAGTCCAATATCCACGAAAGTGTCAAAAATACTTATTTACAAGAAAAACCTAAGCAACATCTACTCTTCCTTGAACACCTGCACACACAAAAAAAAGATAATTTTTGTTATTACCATGTTATTTATAAAATGAATTGCATAAAAGTTCAAACATAGCAATCATGGAATTAAAATACAACATACATCGATACATGGCCACACAATAGCTTTTCCAACCGGCTGCCCAACTATGGGTCTACCATTTAACTGTCTAGCCAAACAAGCAGTAGGCTTCACTGTCTTCTCTACATAAACTTTCCAAAATTGGAGTCCCAATAATTGTCCCCGCACTTCTCTAGATGGGTCCACACAAAGAAAAATATCCTCTGTCACTATTTGTTTTGGTAATTGAAACCTACAATCGGAAGGATAGTTAAAACATGCACTTCAATACATTACATTAAACTTCAATATTAGTGTAACTAGCTAGTGATCGCTTCGTTTGACATATCCTCGAAACACATTTCTTCAAACAAGAAAAAAAATACCAAGTCTAAACATTTCTAGTTATCCTCCAACCATCAAAATCGGGGCTCAGATTAATACATCATCTCTTTCTACAAGTTTATATATCCATTTTATTGATTTTCGTCCGTTTTTAAGTCAAATAGATCAAAAATGGGCTGATCGGGAGCATTGGTCCGAGTTTATGAAATTCTTACAGTTTTCAATTTTTAAAATTTTTTTTCAAACTCCATAACTGAGGCTCGGATTGAGACGCTGTCTCATCCTATAAGTTTCTATATCCAATTTGTTGGTTTCCGTCCATTTTCAACTCAAACGGAGCGAAAATGGATTGATTGTGATCATTAGTCCAAGTTTGTGAAATTCTTAAATTTTTAAGTTTCTAGTTTTCGTTCAAACTCTGAAAATAGGTCTTGGATTGAGACTTCATCTCTTCCTACAAGTTTTTATATCCAATTTGTTGGTCTCGATCCGTTTTTAAGTCAAACGGAGCGAAAATGGACTAATTAAGACCATTGGTCGGAATTTACGAAAATCTTAAGTTTTCAAGTTTCTTGTTTTTGTTTAGACTCCAAAACTAGGGCTCAGATTGAGACTCTATCTATTCCTATAATTTTTTATCTCCAATTTATTGGTCTCCAACTGTTTTCAAGTCAAACGGAGCAAAAACAGGCCGATCGGGATCATTAGTCCAAGTTTACGAAATTCTTAACTTTTAAAGTTTCTAATTTTTGCTCAAACTCCAAAACCATGGCTCGAATTGAGACATCGTCTCTTTCTAAAGGCTTTTATATCCAATTTTTTGGCATCTGTCCATGTTCAAGTCAAACAGAGCAAAAATGGGCTGATTGGCACCATTGGTCCGAGCTTACGAAATTCTTAAATTTTCAAGTTTCTAGTTTTTGTTTAGATTTCAAAACTGAGTCTCAGATTGAGACTTCATCCATTCTTTCAAGTTTCTATATCCAATTTGTTTGTCCCCGTCCGTTTTCAAGTCAAATGGACCAAAAACGGATTGATCGAAATCATTAGTCCGAGTTTACAAAATTTTTAAGTTTTCAAGTTTCTAGTTTTTGTTCAAACTCCAAAATTGGGGCTCGGAAGGTCCTATAGATACTTGCACAACATCTCCTATTCATAGATCCACGCCCACCTTTATATAGTTAGATACAAAATTATCGATTTTTGAAACCGAAATTAAAGTAGCAGATCTTTTAACCCTTTATCACTGTGGAGGAAAAATCAGACTATTTAGGGGGACTAGAGTGGGTAAAACAGTACTCATTATGAAATTGTTTAACAATATTGCCAAAGCTCATGGGGGTGTATTCGTATTTGGTAGAGTAGGTGAACATACTTGTGAAGAAAATGATCTTTACATGGAAATGAAAGAATCTATGGTGATAAATGAACAAAAAGAAGCGAAATGTCCTGCAATAGTATATTCAGTTGTTGGAGAAGTCGTCTTTTCTTACAAGTTTATGTATCTAATTTGTTGATCTACATCCATTTTCAAGTCAAATGGAGCAAAAATTGTCCGATTAGGACCATTTGTCTGAGTTTACAAAATTCTTAAGTTTTCAAATTTCTCGCTTTCGTTCAAACTCCAAAATCGGGCTTGGATTAAGATGTCATTTTTTCCTACAAGTTTCTATATCTAATTTGTTGATCTCTGTCCATTTTCAAGTTAAACGGAGTGAAAAATGGACTAATTAATTTTACAAAATTTTATAATTTTCAGGTTTCTAGTTATGTCAAATTTCACACTTCTTACTTAAAATTTGTTAAATAATGTATGTATAAATGTAATATCACAAATCTCTTGAGAAGCCCGTGTAGATGGTGAGGGTTAATGTAACTTATCCTAAAAATACGTGCAGGGTGGGGGTGTAACAACAACACCACGAGACTCTCTTAGCGCCTGATGTGCATTAGATGCATCCGAAACCTTGCACATAATGTATTTCATATTATAATTCAACATGTTATTTGATACTACTTTTTTTTGGATCAGATTATTTGATACTATTCAAATTGTAATAATATGATACATTGGTTATACTTTACCGATCTAACCCTTGCACTTTTTCCATCCTTCTGAGGTCATATTGTAGCAAGTTGTGACCTTATCTCATCTCGTATCTGATCTCTTGGCTCATCTTGCACCTTGACCATTTCTCATCGGTTAGATCTTCTTGCACTCTAATCTTTATCTCATCAGGTAGCTCATCTTGTATCCATTGTCTTTACCCCTGCAAAACTATGTCATTAAGGATCTGGGATGCACTAGAGATGATGCGCCAGATGCACTACTTCATGTGATTCCCACCCAAATGTCTACATATAGTCATGATCATCCTTTCCCACCATATCGTGAAAGATACGATCTCGAGCTTCTACATTCTGCTCAACCTTAGGTAATTCATTGAGTCTTTGGGAGAATTCTTCCTATAATTTGAAAATTTTGAGAATTAATTATTGAATTTAAAATAGAATCACATCTAAAAGGATATACGTACCACTACCTTTGTTACATATGTATCAACTGCAACACCATTCTTACTTCATGTTTTGACATACACATTAATTTTGTCTCTACTTTCTCCTTTATCTCGCAACTGAATTAGATGTAAAAAAATAAGTAACTAAAAAGTAGAAAAATAGTTAAACTTTAGTATTTTATCAAAATAATGCATCTCATGAGTCTGTTACATCTCTCTGCACATTATAAAAATTTGTTCACCCAGTCAAATACATGGGGATACGACACTTTCAATTTCTTGAATTCCTTTCCAAGATTTCCTACAACATACTTTGTTGAAAAAAAAAGTAATTTTTCATACCTTCACTTAATTTGTGCCCCAATACTTGGACGGGGAACATTTGACTTTTTTTGCTCCTCTGTAACTTAACTATTATAATATGTACACTTGAGCTTTGTTTTCCAATCCTTCCATGATTTTATGAGCCATTTGAATGCATACAAATTTAAAATTTTTGGGGCATTAGTGCTTTCCTACAAGTACAATTCAAAACTCAGTGTAAAGTACAATTGTATTTAAAAAATGAGATACGAAAAAACCTTGTATACCTTCAACTCTCTCCAAATCCAATAAACAACATCTACGAGCACATCTGGCCATGACATACAATTCAGTAGTACTTTAACACATTTTTAACTAGATTGTCAAGCACTGATGAAAAGGGGCTAGATATTGGGCCAACGACCTACATGCTATCATTAGATTCCAATTGTATTATTTTACCAATACTCCATAACATACCTCTTGTAGCTAGTCCATGACCACACCTAGTCACAGTAGATGAGATGTGTTCCATGACCTATGAAGTAATTAATTTGGAAAAGTAATCACATATGTTATATCCCTTAATGTAAATATGAGTGATTTTGAATATAAAAGTAATTAGGTCATCATGCCGTTAGAATGAGGTGAGTCACTAGTAGTGGGCCGAGGACTAAAATGTGATCTACTATCCGAGTATTGTGTTTTATATGGCTGGTGCGGCTATGCTAACTATAATAACACGTGGGGTTGTATTATTGTTGAGGGTTGCGGGTGTTATATTGCATTTGACGCCTTGAAATTACTTGTTTTTTTCTGTGTTAGCATTGCAAATTTGTAAACAACTCAGTAACATTAAACAGTTAGATAAGAAACAAAAAAAAAAAAAAATATGCTCACATATACAATAATCTGCTGCACAAAAACAAACAATAAAATACGAAATATTAATGCATAATTAAGAATCTATTCTATCATTTGTAATATATGAATTACAACCACTTCAAATAGAAATCCTAATCTAACCACACCTCTCAAATAATGTCAACTATCTTAGAAGTCATTCATTTCATCATCATCCACAACAGCAACGACCGAGTCAACAGTAATTTCTTTTACTCCTTGCCTGACCCAAGCAACATCCTCTTCACGAAACATAACGTCTTCATTCAATTGTTGACTGGTGTATAGTTCAACTTTAGACTCTTTAGAACATATATCAAACAAATCCCTTTGAGACATTATAACATCAGTATGCTAATTGGTTTCTAGGGGTGTAGCGCATAACAAACTTGCCCTACTTAGGATGCAAATATGAACGACTCATTGGTTGAATGATTATCCTTGTACAAAAGGTGGTTGATATTTACTAATGTGAATGATTATCAAACTTCAATAACAATAGTTAATAGTCCATAGTATGATATAGTCCTGACGTGAGGGTTTTTATTTTTTCGCCTGGCATAACTCACAGTATCTGCCATTAAAAGTATGCCATTATTTTGCGTACTTCAACTTTTATCAACTATCATAATGCAGAAATGCCAACAATTGATAAGCTTAATATCTTTTGTAGTCCGATCAGGACCATCAACCTATTTATAGATTTCATCCGAAAATTATGCACCATTTTATCTTCTCATAGTCTATACCTATTATATTTTGATATATTAACACAATGAGTAATTTGGATTAAGAGTAATAGATATTTATATGCTAGACAATTGAATATTGATATGTTAATGCATATCACATATGTTATATCCCTTAATGCAAATATGAGTATTTTGAATGTAAAAGTAATTAGGTCATCATACTGTTAGAGTGAGGTGAGTCACTAATAGTGGCCCGAAGAGTAACATGTGATCTACTATCTGAGTATTGTGTTCTAGATGGCTGGTGTGGCTGTGCTAACTCTAATAGCACTTGGGGTTGTACTGTCGTTGAGGGTTGCGAGTGTGATACCACATTTGATGCCTTGGAATTATGTGTTTTTTTCTGTGTTAGCATTGTAAATTTCTAAACAACTTAGTATAAATAGTCAGATAAGAAACAAAAAAAATTAAAATATGCTCACATATACAATAATCTACTGCACAAAAACAAACAATAAAATACGAACTACTAATACATAATTAAGAATTCATTCTGTCATTGGTAATATATGAATTACAACCACTTCAAATAGAAATTCTAATCTAACCACATATCTCAAATAATGTCAACTATCTTCAAAATCATTCATTTCATCATCTTCCATAGAAACAACAGTTGAGTTAACAATCATTCCTTTTACTCCTTGCCTTACCCAAGCAACATCCTTTTCACAAAGCATAGTGTTTTAATTCAATTGTTGATTGCCGCACAGTGCAATTTGAGACTCTTTAGAACGCATATCAAACGAATCCCTTCGAGACATTGTAACATTAGCATGCCAATCAGTTTCCACAAGGTTTAGTGCATACCAGACTTGCCCAGCTTAGGATGCAATTATGAAAGACTCAAGAGCTGAATGATTATCCTTGTACAAAAGGTGGTTGATGTTTACTAATGTGAATGATTATAAAACTTCAATAACATCAGTTAATAGTCCATAGTATGATATAGTCCCCACGTGAGGATTTTTTTTTTTTTTTTATTGGTATAACTCACGATATATGTCATTAAAGTTATGCCACTATTTAACGTACTTCAACTTTTATCAACTATCACAGTGTGAAAAAACCAACAATTGATAAGCGTAATATCTTTTGTAGTTTGATGAAGACCATCAACTTATCTATAGATTTTATGCAAAAATTTTGCACCATTTTATCTTCTCGTAGTTTATACCTATTATATTTTGATATGTTAACACAACGAGTAATCCGGATTAAGAGTACTTGATATTATATGTTAGACAATCAAATATTGATATGTTAATGCATACATGTTCCACAAACCACATGTGGAAGGTTTCATTAATTGTGAGTTTAGCAAATGTGTTGAACTTCTGCATGAGGGGTTTGTCGTTGAAAGATCCTTAGGTGCTCCCTGTTAAGTTTTGGAAGCAATATTGAACTCAATATATATTTCAACAGGATTCGAATTTAATTAAGTTTATGAAAGTACTTACTTCACAAAGCGTGTAACTAAATCGGTATTGAACAACACATACTGATGGCCCTGTGCCCATGTCACATCATCAAGGAGAAAAAAGAACGCTTTCCCCTAGAGAACGACCTAATATTTCACCGCCATCATCATTACAAAATAGTCGATTGGACTTGGTTTCCACATCCTCAAGATACCTAGCCTAGAATTTCATACACTCTTCCATCAAGAAACCTTTGGCTATTAAACCCTCTAGATGAGTTCAATTGCGCACTTATTACTGTAGTGTTAGAAGTTACCTAAAACCACATTATTATGCAAAATGATTGACACAAAAGATAGATAGATACGCTTTTGATACTCTTTGTATCACACTCATTCTATAACAAATAAGCAAATACCTCTTAATAGGGTACATCCATTTAAACTGCACTGGTCTAGCAATCAATGATTCCTCAGTCAGATGAATAAGCAATTACTCCATTATGTCAAAGAATGTTGGTGGAAAGATTTTCTCTAGATGACAAAGTGCCATCGCGATGAGATCTTTAATTTTTTCTAGGTCTATGATAGAATTTACTTTTGAGCAGAATTGTCGAAAGAAATTACTTAATTCAGTTAATGGTTCCACCACGCACTTAGGCAATGCTTTTCGGATTGCAAGAAGTAGTTGTTGTTGTATAAATATATGACTGTCGTGACTCTCAAGACCTGAAATAGTATGCTTTTTCATTTGCACGCATTGAGAAATGTTGGATGCGTACCCATGTAGCACCCTCACTCGCTTCAACACTTTGCAAAATATATGTTTATCATCCTTGCTAAGTTGAAAATTTGTCAGAGGTAAATACCTTTTACCAAACCCTCTGGATTAGGGATGTAGTGGTTTTTCAATTTTTATTTCTTTTAAGTCACATTGAGCATTCATATTGTCCTTGGATTTCCTAGCAAACCTTAATAATGACCAAACATTATTGTCACAAACATTCTTCTCTATATGCATTACGTCAAGATAATGTCTGATTAGATTGTGTTCCTAAAAAGGCAATTCATAAAAAATAATAATTTTCTTACAATTGTGTTTATGGTTCGCCTTTTTCACCCTCTCCACTTCCATTCTTTTCTTTTTCCTAGGGTCACATGCTTATATTTAGTCAATATGCCCTCTAATTTATAGCAACTGGTTAGTGATGGATAATGTAATAGGCTTGCATCCAAATTCCCGACTCCCATCAAAAGACACTTATTTGATGTAAGACAAGAATTAGCAATTATTTTATTTTTATTTTTATTTATTTATTTTAGGGCTAATTTCCTTTTTAGATTATTATTTTTATTCTATTAGGAATTTATTCTTTAGTCCATTAGGAATATTTTTTATATTCTATTAGAATTAGAATTCTTTTATACTACAAGGAATAGGACTTTAATACTATATATAAGGCTATAAGCCTTAGAATTGGAAGATCTTCTACTCCATATTGATTTTGTTCACTTTAAGAGAGTGTTCTTAACTCTAGTGCACTAGATTTTTTTGAGTATTGACGTTGGTTATACTTTTACTTTGTTCTCTTGCATCTAGTGGTATCAGAACAAGAAATTGTCTTGTTCAATGGTATATAACGAGGCAGGTCACACAAACCCTACTAATGAAAATCATGGGGTGGAAGCTTTGTGGGAGAGTTAGAGAGGCAGCAACAATTTTTTGATGGATAGTTCCACAAAATCCAAGATTTGCTCATGGAGTTGAACCTCAACAACACCAACAAACAACCAATAGTTAACAGGACTTGCACTGGGGAATTTTCCCAAGGCCAACCGATGATGATAGGATTTATGCTGAGGTACTTGCTTGAGGCCAACCTATTGACCAAGGAATTAGAAAGATCTTAGCAGAGGCCTTTAGCTGGGATTGACTTGGTAATCAACCCATTTTGAGATAGCCTCATTATCAATATGATAGCGAGGAGGAGTTCAAAAACGAGAGGGACAAAGATCATGGTGCATATTAGCCGAGGAGGTGGCAACAAGGTTTTGACGATTATAGGATGAAAGCAGACATTCCCCAATTCAACAAGAATCTACATATCGAGGATTCCCTTGATTGGACTTCAAAAGTAAAACATTTCTTTGATTATTATGAAATTCTCAAAGAAATAAAGGTGGGGCTAGGAATATACAAATTAAAAGGTCGAGCTTTTGATTGGTGGCAACATGTAAAATTGTCACGTACAAGCCAACAAAAATCTAAAGTACGTTTTTAGTAAAAAAGATAAAGTGGTTATTACAAGAGAGATTTGCAACTTCACATTATGATGTGTATAAAGACCAAAGATACAAGGACTATGGTGTACATCGATCGGTGAGGCAAATGGAAGAGTCAATTCAAGATAATATTGGATTACAATCTTTTTTATTAGAAAATGATTATTTAGTGAATCAAGTTCCATGTCAAAACACCTAGCAATGATTTTTTCAAACACTTAAAGTGGTAAGAAAATAAGTGAGGAGAAAGAAGATTTCAGTTCTCCCATGCTTCAAAATTACAAAGATTCAAATCAGAAAAAATATTGAAAAATATGCAGAAAAAAGGTATTGAGAAGATTGGTGGGACTGAATGGACTTATAGAGATGTTAGGATGCCTCTTGAAGATTATCATGAAGAGAATGTTGAGGAAAAGAGCGAAGACAAAATTTATGGTTATGTCGCAAGTGATGATGCAACATATAATACCCCAAATAAATAACATTGAACCATTGCTATGTGAGTACAAATAAATAGCACTAGAGTGAAGCATGTGTGAAAGAGGGGGGTGAAAGTGTAACTACATAAAATTGTAGTGAGCTTGGTGTTAAAAAAACAACACAAAAGGAGAAGTGGTAATAATAGCCAGGGAGAATTATATTCACACCTCCTGAGGTTTGTCACTTAATAACTCAGACCCTCTGACATTTAAAATATTACACACAGACCCCCTGAAATTTGTACGCGCGTAACACTTAGACCCCTGCTGTAAATATATCTATTGATAAATTACACTTAAATTCCCTTGAAATTTATAGGTATATAATACTTAGACCCCTTAAGTTTAAAATGTTATAATTATACCAAAAATGCTTCAATCAAAGATAAAATATCAAATATTTTAAATTTTATAATTAAAATTCATGTTCTATTTATTTTTTATTGAAATAAAATTTTAATTTTTTCTTAAAAAAATCGTAATTAGTATACAATTATATTGCTTGTTGGAATTTAACTTGGTCTTTTAAATGACCAAATTAAAATACCAAATTATCTCAATTAAAGTTAAAATATATTTTGTCCATTACAATTTGACCCCTTATTTAATTTTTTTAGTTTTATTCTAATAGATGGTATAATTATATACAAATTATGATTTTTTTTTTTAAAACTAAATTTTTATTTTTGATTTTATTTCAATAAATGATATAATAGAACATGAATTTTGGATGAAAAATTTATGTTCTATTATAAATGACTTAGATCCCTTATTTGATTTCTTTAGTTTTATTTCAATAAATAGTATAATTGTATATTAATTACAATTTTTTAAGAAAAAATTAAATTTTTTTTTAATTTTATTTCAATAAATGATACAATAGAATAGGAATTTTAATTGTAAAATTTAAAATATTTGATATTCTATTTTTGATTGGAATATTTTTTGTCTAAATATAATATTTTAAACTTAAGAGATCTAAGTATTATATACCTACAAACTTCAAAGGAGTCTAAGTGTAATTTATTAATGGATATATTTACAGCAGAGGTCTAAATGTTACGCGTGTACAAACCTCAGGGGTCTGTGTATAATTTTTTAAATATCAGAGGATCTAAGTGATTAAGTGACAAATCTCAAGAGGTCTGGATGTAATTTTTCCTAATAGCCACCGCTTTAAGTTTGCCTCTCAAAACTCAATATATAGCTATATGCAATATTATATTAGGATTGCCACTGTAATGCCCATCCATCCACACCAAAAAAGAAACGAAAAAAATAAACGAAGAGAAAGAGAAATGGGAAAAGAGAAAGAAAGAAGGCAGCCTCTTGCATAGGTAAGTTATGATCTTTTGAATCGAGTTCAAACAATACATTTATTTATATTGATATTTATTTGGCCTTGTTTAGTTTTAGGATTTATTATCATTAAGATCAATTAGTGAACTCATATCGAATTATGATAAAAACTTAGATTGATATGCCTGAGATATCTTGCTATAATGCCATATATGTATAAATGTGTCTCATGATAGTTCTTTTAATTCTTGAAGTTATTATATTGAATTTGGATTTGTAGTTGTAGTTGTTTGACCAATAGGTTGAAAAAGAAAAAGAAGAAAAAAAAAAGGGAAAGAGGTTTGACTTGTTAAAGTTGCAGAGCATGAAATTAGAATTCAGGTAGGTTGAAGAAGACCAAATCCAAAAATTATAGAGTGGTTTCAAAGGGCTTTATTTTGACCTCAATATTCTTATAAGTTTAATTTTAACCACCTTTTTACTTGGTAATTTGGAAGAATAAAATTCCAGGAAATTTTATGGCAGCCCCAAAAACAGAAATTTCCTTTTTCAAAAAAATTATACTTTGACCCTAAAAATTTTTAAAAATTATGATTTGATCCCAAAACTTTAGAAATTTTTCTAAACTACACAGGTTACTTCCACACCTATTATCTCATATTAAAAATGTTATTTCTATGTAAAGGATATATAAAATATATATCAATGAGTAAGAAATATTAAAATTAAATATAGAATCGTGAAATTACGAAGTTAAGAATAAGGGTTAATTATTACATATTATTTAGATTAGACGGTGATTGCATAGAGATTGGAAAAAAAAGGTTTTGAATTAGATCTTGGGAATCAAAGTGAGTAGTTTACTATTTCTTTTGGAATGATTTTCTATATTAAACATGTAGGTGCGTGTGTGTGAATATTTCATATGTGTTATATACATGTTGATGTTTGGAGTTGCAATTAAATATTTTATAATTGTGAATTATTATACATGTGAATTTTGAAAATTTGTGAGATGATTTTGTTCCATTGTTTTAAATGTGCTTTGGTGATAAAAGGGAAATTTTGTGCGCGTTGAGACTAAAACAACAGTTTTGATGTATGTGTTAAAACCATATTTTATGAGACGAGGACTGAGTTATCAAGTCTAAATGGTAACAAGATTGAAGGTATACTGGTGTGATCAGTATAAGAATGTGTACATAAGGGCCAGTCACCAAAGTAGTGACACAAAAGACAAGGTCCATTATTAGGTTAGTGGTAACAAACATAAGATGACAAATATATTTGAAACTGAATGTGTGTGTGGGTACTTTGGGTTATAAATATATTTTCATTTATGAAATAATTTGTGTAAATAAGTGGGTGTTTGAGTTATAAATGTTTTTTCATTTATAAAGTTATTTTTAGAATTGAGTGGGTGTTCTAGGTTATTAATGTTTTTTTATTTATAAAGTCATTTGTGACACATGAAATTATTTTTATATCTAAATGATTATGTGAAAAGGGTTGGGCTAAGATTTGTTGGACTTATGTATGTATCAAAGTTTATTTCTTATATATAAATTGTGGGACTTATTTTCACACCTCATTAGAGGTGGTTGCTACTCACTAGTCGTCGTGTTCATAAAAATATTTAACATTTTTCAGGTAAAGATTAGAGTGAGAAGTAAGTCTTCAGACAGATAAAAGATTAAAGGACTTGAAAAATTGCCTTAAATAGGTTCTCATAAATAAGTGTCATTTACGGATTGAGACATTGTATTTAATTGTTTTGAAAACAATAGTGTTTATATTTAGAGTTCTAAACTTTATAGTTTGATTATGGTTTTATATGAGTTTAATAATGATGTTGGTGACGTTTAGTTTATTCCTCTGGTATTCATAAGGTATGTGGACATGATCATTTTAGCATTTGTCTTCCGCTGCATTTTGAATTTAATATGCACAGGACTAGGTTGGTTAAGGGCTTGGTGGCCAGTCTGTTGCCCACCCTATGTGATATGGGGCGGGGGCATGACACAACGCCTGAAATCATTATTGTTGACCCTAATACATGTGAGCTTGGTAAAATTGATAGAGAACCTAAAAAGTGTGATGATGTATTAAATTATGACAGTCTCCACATTGATTTTATTGACTCTCATAATAGTTTAAGGGAGTTGATAGGTGTGCACCATGGATTTGTCGATTGAATTAAATCTAATTATTCAACAAAGTTGGATATTGATAATCCTAAAATAAATCAAGATGAAGTAGACAGTAGGTTGACTTTGGAAGATGTATGTCAAGAAATTCTTAATGTCATGCTATGGCTTCTAAATAATGTTGAATGGAAGATTATTCTATTAGCTCTATAGGACATTGAAGATTCATGTAAAGGTGTGTATAGTAAGATAAATCTGAAAGATAAGCAAAGGCTTATAGAGTTGTTTCAAGTTATAGAAACTTGAAAACGAATTTTTTTAAGAGGGAGGTTCTGATGTAGGACAAGAATTAGCATTATTCTATTTTTATTTTTATTTATCTATTTTAGGGCTAATTTCCTTTTTTGATTAAGTTTGCTTGTTAGATTAGTATTGTTATTCTATTAGGAATCGAATTCTTTACTCCATTTGGAATAGTTTTTGTAGTCTATTAGAATTAGAATTTTGTATACTACAAGGATTAGGACTTTAGTACTATAAATAATATTGTAAACCTTAGAATTGGAAGATCTTTTTTACAACATTATTGATTTTGTTCTCTTTGAGAGAGTGTTCTTAACTCTAGTATGCTAGGTTTCTTTGAGTATTGACGTTGGTCATACTTTTACTGTGTTCCACTACGTCATTATTCTTATGGAATTTATGTTGATTGGACAAGAATCGACGATAGCCCATATGACAAAACTTTCTACCATGTTATAACCAACGAGACCAAATTTTCGTATTGCAGATAAGACAAGAATATTTACCTTTTACACTCTACCTCAATAGGTTAGCATATGCAGGGAAGTTATTAATGGTCCATAACAAAGTTGCATTCAATTGAAACATTTTTCATTCTCTACAGCATTAAACATAGGTACACCTTACTCCCACAACTTTTTCAACTCCTCAATAAATGGTTGCATATACACATCAATCTTATTTCCAAGTCCTTTAGGCCCATCAATAAAAGCAAATAAAACAAGAAAGGGTTGCTTCATGGACATCCAAGGTGGTAGATTGTATCTTCTTTTTCCTATCACTTATCTTGATGTTTCGAACTATTGATGTTTTCCCTTTTTTTTGACATTTCCCCCCTGATCTTGAACTGCGATGGTTTTTTGTTGATATTTCTGAATTATAACATGCACAGATAAGTTGTTAAGTTGATCAATCAATTCAGCATTCTCATTTTCTCAATTTTTGATTGTTTCCTTGCAAGGTTGTATTTCTGCTTCAAACCTTTGTTTCCGTTTTTTTCATATTTTCAACGCATTCATTCAACTCCTTTATCATCGTGTCCTTTTCTTTCATTTTCAATGAGAAGACAAATTTTTATTTGTCTAACTTATCATACCAAGCAACAGACTGTGAAAGCTCCAAATAATTTTTATCTAGGCATATGTTCCATATAACAATTTTTAATACATCATTCTTCTTCATAACCTCCTGAACCTGTTGTTTGTTTGTTTCTTCTTCTTCTCTTTCATCACTATCATCTTGTAGTGCAACATCAATATCTTCCTGAGTTCCATATTTTCTAGAAACTTGTTCCAGACCATCTTTCTCATTGTCACGATCATGCGTTGCTTCATTAATATAAGCATTAATAAGAGATTCAAATGGCACATTCTCCTTACCATCATCACCAATTACATCCATAGTATCATCGTTATTGTAAAAAAATGTGTCATTCTCTGCTTCCTCATTTCCCTTGTTTTCATATGCTTCTTCATCCACCTAGACATGTGGTTTTTTAACTTTACCACTTTTGGTCTTTCCCACCAATTTAGATTGGTCCCTTTCTTATTGTTTGCTTCCCTAATATTTGAGAAAAAATTTCTCCTCCACTGTTCCCTTCAATCTATGTCTCAATACCTTTGAAACATTTAAAATATCAACAATTGGATGCATTAGTTAACACAAGTGTAACATAGAAGTGTAGCATAACACTGTACCAATACAGTATTATGCTACACTTCCAATTGTAACATAGAAGTGTAGCATAATATTGTATTGGTACAGTGTTATGCTACACTTCTCATCAATTATAATTTTTCATTGCATCCAAATCCTCAACGTATGAAACATAACCCCATCCTAGAGATGTCCCGGTGTGTGTGTGAAAAAGAGTGTTATCATTAAAAAATAGGCATAGTAGCCTTGAGATGTCCTCAATGCAATTTTTTGTTGTTTCATTAACTGCTTCAACCGATTTATTCTTTATCAAAGTTGAGGTCAACCTGTTATTCTTCTTGAATCTTCGTTTAACAAATTTTGTGTGTTTCCTTCCCCTGAGATGAGGATTCCATTGGATCGCATCCATCTTGAATGCCAAATATTATTTTTATATCACTTCTTCTCAATTTAATTTCCTCCCCACCAATATGAAATTTGGATGTATTAACATCAAAGCTAAATATTACATCCTAGATGCTACATCACTCTTCCTACAATAAACTTGTCTAATTTTTTATCAATGATACTTTGAAAGAATAACCAAAATGGGGTTTTCCTCAATACATCTTTGTGTGCTTCACTTATCCTAATGTCATCTATTGCTCTAATAATGGCAAACAAGTTTGATCTGTATTTAGCCTCATGCTTCGATTCTAGCATTTATTTTTTTTGTTTTTTCTCGTGTGTTTTACCAACCTTAATAGATGATGATTAACCCACAGTTTGGTCCAACACTTCATCCAACACTTTTTTGCTCCGCTTTTCTTTTTTCTCCATGACAACTCTGAATTGCGAAGATGTAAACAATGGGCCTCTTCAAAGTATAACAAAATGTTAAATGTAACTATAATAGTATAACAAAATAAGTGTATCATACACAGTGTAACATTAAAACTATGAGAATATACACAAAGTGTAATTACAAACAATTATTCAATAAAGAATAAACACCTGCATCCTTGAACACTGTAATATTATATCATAACAAAAAATTCAATGTAATTATAACAGTATAACAAAATAAAAGTGTACCAAAACAAGTGTAACAATAAAACTGTAACAATAACTGTGTAACAAAACACTACACAAGTACTGTAATAATATATTATGACAAACATATATCTGCATATAACTTCATTCGAAACAATACATCTCTGTTTTGAAATTGGTACCACATGCACAAGACTACTGAAAATAAGCAAAAATAAAACCAGTTAATTTAACTTTACACTTTGTAACATAATTTCACACTTATATTCAAAAAATTGAAAACAAAAAATTATTAACTATACAAAATCTAATAAATTATCATTTTATCAAATAAGAAAACATCTATGGTATAAATATATAATTTTATGACTTTTGCCCAAACAATTACCAGTACCACATTTATCTTCAATCTTTAAATCTATCTATAATGTTACTCAACGACAACAATATGTTTCCAAAACATGAATTAGACAACAATTTTCAGTCAAAAACAACACCAAAATCAAAGATACATGTAATGTATTTTGATTTTGGCTAACCCATGTTGTTAATACTATATATATATATATATATATATATATACATGAAATGGAGGCGTTCAACGATCACCTTATTAAACGCAGGCCAATGAAGAACAATGATATCCTCTTCAACGAGCACCTTATTTTAGGGGTTATGCCAAATTTTGAAAACTCGAAAACTGTAATACCCCGCATTTTTTTTATATATGTATATAGATTTATAGTAAATAATTGTGGTAAAAAAATGTGGATATATGTAGTGATGTGTGTTTGAATTTGGTAGATTGAAAAAGTAGAGATTTAAAATATTAGTGAAAATAATATTTGAAATTTGGTTTTAATAAGTGAAAATATGAAATTTTAGGTCCTACAACTTGTATTAAATAGGTTTGGTGTAGAAATATGTGTTGGAGAGGTTTGTAATATATTTGGTTGGCTTAGGAATGGATTGGAAATGGAAAAGAAACGAAGACAGACTGTGAACAGTGCACGTAAACAGTGCACTACTGCAACTTTAAAATCGATTTAGACCTTCATACAGTCAATATCTCTCAAAACTCAAAACATGAAAGTTTTAGAGCTCTTTCGTATCATTCCATAGCATCTTGAATCATCTCACTCGAAGCTTGGATGAGAGAGTTATGCTCAGATAACGAAACGATGTCGAAATAGTCCAATTAGCTTCGTTTTGCATTTAATGTCTTCATTTGCATCCTAAATCAAAATATAAGAATAATGAGTACTTTTAGGCTTCAAATAAGTATAAAAGGCTTTAATAAACACCCTTTATCACGTTTTATTTACAAATATCACAAAACTTCATTAATAGCCGATTCGGATGGGTAAAATAGAAATTTTAGTGTTTCGGGTGTACATTGACTTGGATTTTGAGATAAATCATAAAAATAAATGTTTTTACGTTAAAATAACATTAAAAATGAATCCAAAACGTCGAAAAATCTTAGGGTAGTCATATGGATCAAATTGGAGATTCTTAGTGGCAAAATCGTAAATTTGAAAAAATCCAAAACAGCCTGTGAACAATGTTTTTCGGGGCAACTATGTTTTAAACTCATTTTCATCTCATTTGCTCTCATTTCCTTCACTCCTCTAACACCCCCACACCTCTTGAAACCCTAGAGAATATTAGAGAAAAAGAAAGGAAGGGAAAAACAAGAGATTCAAGGGTCATTCAAGATCAAATATTTTTATTCTTCACACCAAAGTTAAGGATTCAAGGTAGGAGTTTTCTCTCATTCACTTACATTGAGGCTAGGGTATTTATATATGTATGTTTTGGCTATCAATGATATATATATGCTATGAAATCATACTCTCTTAGGCTTTTTGCAAGAATTACATGTTTTGAACAAAGTAGGGTTTAATACCCATGAAATCTTCTTTCTAGTTTTAAAACTCTAATTTTTGGAGAGTGATGTATTTTCTTCCTAAATACTTTCTTTATTATGGATTTTGAAATCTTAGTGCTTTGTGTTGGGTAGAAAAATGATGTTATTGTGATCTCATGTATTTTCTTAGTTGGTTGTGAAATTGTTATATGATATATTTTAGAAATTTTGGATAGAAGCTTGTAAATTGAGATAAATGTTGGAATTGTATGCTTGGTTGGGTTGTTTGTGATGCACATGAGTGAAAAATTTCTTGTAAGGATGCTCACCCCTTCCCAAGAGATTCCCGATAAGGATGCTTGAGAATCAAAGGTGACCTAAAGTGGGGTGGAAGTTACTACAAAGTATGCCATCTACTGCAAAAATTATTGGGAATTGGTTATGACAATTAATGGTTATTATTTATATGTGGTGCTCGTTTATTCATTTAAATAATATTTTTAAATAAATTTGAGATCTTTTTTAAATGTCACTGCTTTATTTCAAATTATGTATCTATGTTATGTTAAAATTGAGACCGACCATTTTAAATATTTTTCTAAACCTTGTATGGGTTTAGGAGAATTTTTATACAAAGCTTCGTGCTCACCCCCTATCGCTAATATTTTTCAGATTACCCGCTTGAGGAGGAGAACGTAAGGGTCGAGGAGCCCGCTACTTGGGAGACTCCACTGGACGGGAGTGTGGATCCCGAGGTGGATGCATAGAGCGACCTCATTTCCTTTTGTACTAGACTAGGACATTCTTTGGAACATTGTCTAGTATAACTTCTTTTGTTTATTCCGCTATGCTTCTTTAATTAATTTTTGAGATGTAATAGCCATGACTTGGGGCTTATTCTTTTGGATAATGTTGTAAATATTTATGGATGACAAATGAAGTCTTATTTCTTAAGGGATTATATTAGTGCTCTCATGATATGAATAGTTTTAGAATGTAATGTCGTCTAGGTTGTGTTTTGGGGCATTACAAAATTGGTATCAGAACTTAGGTTTTAGGTCTTACATGAGAGCTGTAGGTTATGGAATCACCTCTAGAGCTTTAGGATTAGGGTGAATCAAATCCTTGAGTGAAATTTTATACACGTTCTATGCCTTAGTTTAACCTAATATTTAGGATGTCCTGTACATCCATGAACTAAGTTGTGAATTGATGTGCAGGATGAACGGACGGGGACGTAGACGTGGCCGTGAAGGTCACGAAAATCCACCACCACCACCACCTCCGAATGTCATGCAAGGCATTTACCAATGCTTGAGGGAGCTCACCACTTTGGTACAAAACCAAAATGGTAACAACAACCACAATGGTGGAGCTCATCCTCTCGCTCAAGTACCGGGCAATGGGAATGGAGACCGAAGGATGATAGCTCTTCAGAAATTCTTAAGACAACGACCACCCAATTTCCAAGGGGGCTACAATCGTTTGGAGGCGGATAGATGGATCCGCCGAGTGAAGAAGATCTGTGACAGCATGGGAGTTACCGAGGAGTTGAGAGTTGGTTTGGCGACCTACCTGTTTGAGGGGGAGGCCGACTATTGGTGGGATGCCATAAAGAGGAGAAAGGACACCGATACACTCACTTGGGAAGAGTTCGATCAACTTTTCTAAGATAAGTACTTTCCTGAATCAGTCAGAGACCGAATGAAGGTGGATTTTCTTGCACTACGACAGGGTAGTATGACCGTGGCTGAGTATGAGAGGCAGTTCAACGAGCTCTCCTGTTATGCTTCGGGATTTAAATCTAATGAGGCCAACAGGGCCAAGCGCTTCGAGCACGGTCTGAGATCGATCATCAGGGAGAAGTTGGTGGCTCTCAGGATCCGTGATTTTGGGGACTTGGTAGACAGAGCTGCACGGATAGAGAGAGACATAGAGGATAGCCAGCGACGACAGGGCTTCTCGAGAAGAGGTCCGATTCGAACAGGTGCTAGCACTAGTGGGGCACAAAGACCGACACCATACCGTCGCCCAGACCAGACAGGTGGACAACGACTTTTGACAATCCGAGGAGAGGGAGACACTCAGACTAGAGCCGATATTACCCCACGATCCTACTTTGCATGCGGAGGTGTGAGGCATATTCGGATGCATTGTCCAGTTTTTCCACCTCAGGGGCCTATCCAGACCGTCAGACAGGTATCAGCAGCCCAACCACCACCACCGAGGCCTGCACCGCAACAACCGATACAAGCTCAAGCCCCCGGTGGCGCCAACTAAGGGCAAGTATTTGCTTTGATTTAGCCGGAGGAGGACATTGTAAATGTCGTTGTGAAATGTATCGTCCTTATTTATAATTCTTGGGCCCGAATATTATTTGACCCCAGTGCAACACACTCGTTTGTACGCACGACATATGCACTTGATTTGGGATTGAGTTTCGCGAAGCTAGAGCATGTTATGAACATTAGCTTGCCCACAGGAAAACGGTTAGATACTAGCCGAGTTTGCAAGGGTTGCGTGCTTCGTATTGGGGAGCACGAATTGATTATAGATTTGATTGCTTTAGAGATAAAGGGGTATGATGTGATTTTTGGGATGAACTTGTTGTCTGCTTTTCTAGGCAGTAATGGATTGTTTTCGCAATGGATTATATTTCAGTTGTCGGGAGGAGTCGTTTTCAATTTTGTGAATAACCGAGATTCTTTCCATCCATTTTCTACTACGGGTAGTAGATTCTTAAAAGTAAAATCAGGAAGTCATTTGAGTTTCTTAGCTAGCTTGATGGGAGATGACAGGGATAAAATCTATACGGATGTAGTGTTAATTGTATCGGAGTTTCTGGATATTTTTCCCGAGGAATTACCCGGATTATCGCCACATAGGAAAATTGAGTTCAAGATCGATCTCTATCCGGGAACCGAACCCATATCCATTGCCCCCTACTAGATGGCACCTTTGGAGTTGAAGGAGCTAAGGAAGCAATTGGATCACTTGTTGGCGATTGGATTTATCCGTCTAAGCACTTCACCTTGGGGAGCCCCGGTCCTCTTTGTGAAGAAAACGGATGAGACTCTACGCTTGTGCACGAATTACTAGAGGTTGAATTGGGTTACCGTGAAGAATAAGTATCCATTGCTGAAAATTGATGACTTATTTGACCAGTTGAAGGGTTCGAAGTATTACTCCAAGATTGATCTTCGCACAGGGTATCATCAGCTGCAGATTAAGGAGGAGGATATTCCTAAGACTACTTTTCGTACCCGGTATGGTCATTTCGAGTATACGGTGATGCCGTTCGGATTGACTAATGCCCCTGTAGCCTTCATGGATTTGATGCACAGAGTCTTTCGGCCTTACCTCGATCAATTTGTCATTGTGTTTATTGATGACATATTGATTTACTCACAGACTCAGGAGGAACATGCTCGTCATCTCTCTATTGTGCTACAAACATTGAGAGAACATAAGTTATATGCGAAGATGAGCAAGTGTGAGTTTTGGATGAAGGAAGTAAAGTTTCTTGGCCATGTTGTGTCCGAGCAAGGAGTAGCGGTTGATCCCTCAAAGATTGAGGCCGTGATGAAATGGGAACCACCGAAGAACGTAACGAAAGTACGAAGTTTCTTGGGATTAGCCGGCTATTATCGTAGGTTTGTGGAAGGGTTCTCCAAGCTTGCGATGTCGATGACTGCCTTACAAAGAAAGGGGAGAAATTTTTGTGGACTCAAGCGTGTGAACTAACTTTTCGCACCTTAAAAGAGAAGTTGACGATGACACCTATCCTCATTATTCCGAGTAGTAGGGAAGGCTACGATGTCTACACCGATGCTTCACTATAAGGCTTGGGATGCGTTCTAATGCAAGGAGGGAAGGTAGTGGCATATGGCTCGAGGTAACTCAAGGTGCATGAGCAGAATTATCCCACACACGACTTGGAGCTGGCTGTGGTGGTGTTTGCTCTTAAGTTGTGGAGATGTTATTTATACCGAGAAAAATTTCAAGTGTTCTCGGACCATAAAAGCCTCAAGTATATCTTCACACAAAAAGACTTGAATCTCCGACAGAGAAGGTGGATTGAATACTTTGAAGATTATGAGTTCACGCTCAACTACCATCTGGGGAAGGCCAATGTAGTTGCTGACGCTCTTAACAGGAAGTCTTGGGGTGAAATCAATTTTCTTGCGGTAAATAGGTGGAAAATGATTGATGCATTGGAGGAGTACGATCTATGGGTGGATGGACCGGAGTATCAACCATATCTATTCAACCTTGTAGTTCAACCGACGCTTCGAAGACGGGTAGTGGAGTTACAATGCCTGGATTTGGAACTCGATGGGATTAGAACCCGATTGGAGAATGAAGAGGCGATTGAAGGATGGTCTTGGAAGAATGGAGAGTTGAGATATGGGGAAAAGCTATGTGTTCCCGATGATTCGTCCTTAAAGGAGGAGATATTGGGAGAGTGTCATCGCTCAAGTTTACTATCCACCCCGGTAGCACAAAGATGTATAGGGACATGAAGCGTCAATACTGGTGGAGGGGAATGAAGCAAGATGTGGCCAAGTATGTGGCAAAATATGTAGTGTGTCAGCAGGTGAAGATTGAGCATCAAAGGCCAGGAGGAGTCCTACAGTCTTTGCCTATTCTAGAGTGGAAGTGGGATCACATCACCATGGACTTTGTGTCGGGTTTACCATGGATGTCGCGCGGGCATAATGCTATGTGGGTCATTGTGGATAGACTCACCAAGTCCGCTCACTTTTTGGGTATGAAGACCACAAATACATTCGAGACTTTGAGCCAGCTGTATATCCGTGAGATAGTGAGGTTACACGGCGTTCCGTTCTCGATTGTGTCAGATTGTGACTCTAAGTTTGTGACAAGATTCTGGCAGAGTCTACAACAAGTGATGGGGACGGAGTTACAATTCAGTACGGCTTTTCATCCCCAAACGGATGGCCAATCCGAGAGGGTGATACAAATTGTGGAGGATATGTTACGCACTTGCGCGTTGGACTTCAAGGGGAGTTGGAGCAACCACTTACCGTTGGTGGAGTTTGCTTACAACAACAGCTATTAAGAAAGTATTGGGATGGCACCGTATGAAGCATTGTATGGAAGACCATGCCGATCACTGACATATTGGTTAGAAGCCGGCAAGAGTAGTTTGTTTGGATCAGACATTGTTCGAGAAACTACAGAGAAGATTCAACTCATCCGAGAGAGGCTACGAACGACGCAAAGTAGACAGAAGAGCTATGCGGACCACAGATGAAGACCCTTAGAATTCAAGGTGGAAGACTACGTATTTCTCAAGGTGTCACCCAAGAAAGACGTGTTTCGATTCGGCAAGAAGGGGAAGTTAGCGCCAACATATACCGGACCGTTTGAGGTAATCAAAGCGGTAGGCAAGGCGGCATATCAACTTTGACTCCCAGCCCAGCTATCCGGAGTACATGATGTGTTCCATGTGTCCATGTTGAGAAGGTGTCACTCGGATGCAACTCCAGTCGTGAACTTGGAGGAGATTGAAATTCAAGATGAAGCAACCTATGAAGAACAACTGGTAGAAATTCTTGACACCTAGAAAAAGTGCTTCGCAACAAAGTTATCAGATTAGTGAAAGTTTTGTGGCAACACCATGGAGTGGAGGAAGCTACATGGGAACCGGAGCAAGAAATGCGAGAGAAGTATCCATATTTGTTCGCTACTTGAGGTAAGTTTCGAGGACGAAACTTTCTTTAAGAGGGGTGAATTGTAACACCTCGCATTTTCTTTTATATATGTATATAGATATATAATAAATAATTGTGGTAAAAAAAATGTGGATATATGTAGTGATGTGTGTTTGAATTTGATAGATTGAAAAAAGTAGAGATTTAAAATATTAGTGAAAATAATAGTTGAAATTTGGTTTTAATAAGTGAAATATGAAATTTTAGGTCCTAGAACTTGTATTAAATAGGTTTGGTGCAGAAATATGTGTTAGAGAGGTTTGAGATAGATTTGGTTGGCTTAGGAATGGATTGGAAATGGAAAAGAAACGAAAACAGGCTGTGAACAGTGCACTGCTGTAACTTCAATCTCAATTTAGACCTTAATGCAGTCAATATCTCTCAAAACTCAAAACATGAAAGTTTTAGAGCTCTTTCGTATCATTCCATAGCATCTTGAATCATCTCAATCAGAGCTTGGATGAGAGATTTATGCTCAGATAACGAAACGATGTCGAAATAGTCCAATTAGCTTCGTTTTGCATTTAATGTCTCCATTTGCATCCTAAATCAAAATATAAGAATAATGAGTACTTTTAGGCTTCAAATAAGTATAAAAAGGCTTTAAGAAACACCATTTATCACATTTTATTTGCAAATATCGTAAAATTTCATTAATAGCCGATTCATATGGGTAAAATAGAAATTTTAGTGTTTCGGGTGTACGTTGACTTGGGTTTTGAGATAAATCATAAAAATAAATGTTTTTAGGTTAAAATAACATTAAAAATGAATCCGGAACGTCGACAAACCTTAGGGTAGTCATATGGATTAAATTGAATATTCTTAGTGGCAAAATCGTAAATTTGGAGAAATTCAAAACAACATGTGAACAGTGTTTTTGAGGCTGCTATGTTTTAAACTCATTTTCATCTCATTTGCTCTCATTTCCTTCACTCCTCTCACACCCCCACACATCTTGAAACCCTAGAGAACATTAGAGAAAAAGAAAGGAAGGGAAAAACAAGAGATTCAAGGGTGATTCAAGATCAAATATTCTTGTTCTTCACACTAAAGTTAAGGATTCAAGGTAGGGGTTTTCTCTCATTCACTTATATTGAGGCTATGGTAATTATATATGTATGTTTTGGCTATCAATGGTATATATATGCTATGAAATCCTCCTCTCTTAGGCTTTTTGCAAGAATTACATGTTTTGAACAAAGTAGGGTTTAATACCCATGAAATCTTCTTTCTAGTTTTAAAACCCTAATTTTTGGAGAGTGATGTATTTTCTTCCTAAATACTTTCTTTATTATGGATTTTGAAATCTTAGTGCTTTGTGTTGGGTAGAAAAATGATGTTATTGTGATCTCATGTATTTTCTTAGTTGGTTGTGAAATTGTTATATGATATATTTTAGAAATTTTGGATAGAAGCTTGTAAATTGAGATAAATGTTGGAATTGTATACTTGGTTGGGTTTTTTGTGATGCACATGAGTGAGAGGTTCCTTGTAAGGATGCTTACCCATTCCCAAGAGATTCCCGATAAGGATGCTTGAGAATTAAAGGTGACCTAAAGAGGGGTGGAGGTTACTACAAAGTATGTCACCTACCGAAAGAATTATTGAGAATTGGTTATGACAATTAATGGTTATTATTTGTATGTGGTGCTCGTTTATTCATTTAAATAATATTTTAAAATAAATTTGAGATCTTTTTTAAATGTCACTGCTTTATTTCAAATTATGTATCTATGTTATGTTAAAATTGAGACCGATTGTTTTAAATGTTTTTATAAACCTTGTATGAGTTTGAGAGAATTTTTCTATAGAGCTTCGTGCTCACCCCCTATCGCTAATATTTTTCAGATTACCTGCATGAGAAGGAGAACATAAGGGTCGGGGAACCCACTACTTGGGAGACTCCACTGGACGGGAGTGTGGATCCCGAGGTGGATGCATAGAGCGACCTCCTTTCTTTTTGTACTAGACTAGGACATTCTTTTGGAACATTGTGTAGTCTAGCTTCTTTTGTTTATTCCGATGCGCTTCTTTAATTAATTTTTGAAATGTAATAGCCATGACTTGGGGCTTATTATTTTGGATAATGTTGTAAATATTCGTGGATGACAAATGAAGTCTTGTTTCTTAAAGGATTATATTAATGCTCTCATGAGATGAATGGTTTTAGAATGTAATGCCGTCCAGAGTGTGTTTTGGGGCGTTACAAAAACTCCTCAAATCGCGAACAACACTTTCACCCTTCTTCAGTTTGTGCCAATCGAACACGAAATCTTCCTTCAATCAACGTACTTTACACAGTTAAAACCCTTTTCTTTGGTTATGGAAAACAAAGAGTTAGACTTTTTTCACTGAGAATATGAAAACGGTTTTGTTTGATGAATGACATATAGTTGGTTTGAAGAAAATGAATAAATTTTGAATTAAATGACCCTAAATTTCAGCAATTATGATAAATGTCTTGTTATATTTTTTAAAAAATAAAATTTAACAAAATAGGCATTTACGTTTTTGTATCTGACTAATATATTTTTTTTCAAAATATTTTTGTCTGTGTATTTTTTTACAATTAAGTCTAATTTAGAGTACTTGCTTTCAAAGAATCCTTAGAAAATTAAACTAAATACAGTAAGCCAAAATTTCGCAAGCCCATATCTAAATATAAGCCTATGACTCCCACACACACATAGAGTTAAAAAGAAAGTCTGGCCATTTCTTATCTATTTTTTGGTGTCAAAATAGGAAGGAATCCTTGCCATCATTGGTACTTTGATGGAGCAAATCTCAAATTTGCCACTGCTTTGGCACCAACCTAGTGCAAGATAGGGATGATAAACACAAAAGATAGAGACTATGGAGAATTTAGAAAAAGAAAGAAAGAGATGGAGAAGAGAGAAAAGAGAGAAGAGAAATAGCATCAAACCAACATCTCACTACAACTCAACAAAGCCAACTAATTAGGTGGTTATCGTTCAAAACTTTTATGTTAATATTCATTCACTCTCAATACTCTTTTCCTTTCAATTTTTCATTACATTTTAACTCGTCCCTCAAATAAAAATCAACTATTATTCTCATAAAGAAACCCATTCTTTTTCTTTTTTATAGATTTTTTCTTTAAAGTTTAAAAAATGCATAATCCTTGATTGCTAAAATTAGATAAAGTAAAAACAAAAATCCAATCTCACTTTTGAAAATGATGTTTGTAGTGAATGATCAAAATTTGATTGAAGTTTGTTTTTTAGCTAAAATAAAATAAATAAAAAAAGTAGAGACATATGAAATATCACTTTTGGATATATAAAACTAATAAGGAAATATGACCGTTGAACATTTGAGTAAAACTTTGAGATATCTTGATTTGAGTTAAAATTCAAATCTTATATTTTTTGTATGACTTTGAGTAAAGGGATAGAGATTGTTTCTCACTGATTTTTATAAATTTAAATTTGCATCAAAATTTGAGTAATAATTAGAGGTGCCCTTAACAACCATTATTTTTTTTTCATAAAAAAATTATGATTTAAAACTATATATATCTTTTTCTACAAAGAAATAAAAACATAATTTTAAAAACTACAAAAATTTGAAAAATAAGTTGAATTTGGTAACATTATCTTCTAATTAAAAAAAGACATCTCAGTGTCCAAGCTCTTGATATTATAAAATTAAAAAAAATAAATATATACAAATATAATGTAATTCGTCCGTATCGAGTGTGATTGTTTTGTGAAAAAAATTTCTAATTCTAAATTAATTTATACTATTAACCAAAGAAAGTGTGAGTTTGGTATCCTCCATCTTTATTCATTGAGCAATGCTATTTGGAATTCAATTCTAATTATATTATATTTAACCACTTATAACTTCTCAACTATCACATTTAACCATTAAATTTTATTTATTCTAACTCTTTCATACTCTCATATTTTTACCAGAAAAATCTATACTAAAAAATTTGTGTCTTGCGTGATGGAATCGGAAGAGGGGAGACATGTCAAGCATCAATTTGGGATCTTGTCTTCTTAGGCATAATTGGAATTTACAGTGCAATTTTGATAGTAGTATTCCATTTCAATTGAAAAATGAAGTCAGATGTTTGGGTTTTATAAGAAATCAAGAGATAGTAACTTTATTTGGGCAGAGTTCCATTACCTAGTGGATGACTCTGTGATTTCTTAATTCTAATTATATTATATTTACCCACTCATAACTTCTCAACTATCTTATTTAACCATTAAAATGTATTTAATCTAGCACTATCACACTCTCATATTTTTCTCTTCCTTGTGGTAAAAAAGGGTGAATGATATTTTTTCGCACAAAAAATTTTTAAATTCTTAATTTACACATTATAAAATTAAAATTCTCATATAGTAGCAATGTAGTTCAAAAATAAATATTTATTGCCTTTTTTGATTTTTTTTTGGTTGTAATTTATTATATTATCCTATTTTGATAATTAATTGCATGCATAATACTCAATTTTAAATGTGTTTAATGCTAAGATCAACCACTTAGAGAACACGAAACTTTTCTTTCTTGATCGTAGGTCTTAAGAAGTGAATTTCGATTCATGCAGTTGTTCTATGATGCATTGGTGTTTTCACTCCCAACTCTCTACCATAACAAAATACTTAAATAATTTTTTTTTTAAATGGAACACATTGCTACCTTTTTGTTTAATTGCAATATGAGAATTTCAATCATTCAGGATATAAATTAAAAATGTGAAGATTGTTCGGGGTAAAAAGTGTTATTTTCCCTAAAAAAATAAGTGCGGCGCGTACGAAGTATAAACTTTTTAAAATAATCCCAACCGTTTAGGAGCCAATCTTCGTCTGATAATAATCGGGGGAGTGAGGATTCGAGAGGAGTGTTAGAGATCATTCATGGCTCATGTTATTTCTCTACGAAAGGTTTGAAATCTCTCATGTTTTCACTCTCCACGGTGAATCTTCTAGCCCTATTTTAGGTTATTTACTGATCTATAATTGCAATCATCGTCGAATTTCATTAGGGTTAGGGTTATATCTTCGACTCTTGCAAGGGTTTTGAACTTTATGGTCGTATATATGTTTGTGCGTGCGTGTGTATTTTTCCTAACACCAATCTGTCTGATCTATATGAGTTTCTAGGGCTTCTATTATAACATACTCATTTGGGTCAAGTTTGTACCTTTTATTTATATCAGAGAAAAGCCTGGTGGAGCAAATTGACGTTTTTATCTGAGATTTTTTGGGGATTATTAGAGCTTTGTCAGTCAGATTGAAGGTTCAGGTAAAATTGGTAGTTGTTTAGCTGTGTTATTAAGGAGCCAGAAGGTTGTGGATCAAATTGAAGGTTTTGGTAATGGGTCCACAATCTTGGGTTAGGGATTATTCAGGATCAACCTTTTAAGGTCTTTTGGTTGAGTTATAGTGAGCAGTGTATTTGTTGGCCAATTATTGCAACATGCAATCCCGAAGGAATGAAGATTTGGCAACACAATCGAGGTTAAGGGTAAGTAGATTGAAATTGGGTCATGTAGAACCTTATTTGATGCCCCGTTCACCGCGTTCTAGGAGGAGTTTGAGTCCTCGGAGAGTGATGGGTGGAAACCGGAGGAGCAGTTCATTGGAGTGGAGGCAATATAGTTATTTGGGTGAGGGGAGAGGGGAGAGAGCGAGGTCGAGGTCGCCCCCTTCTCGGCAGGTGCAGCAAAGGGCTAACTATGATGAGGGGGTGTTAAGGTATGAGTTGCGGCAAAGACATGATATTTTTGAGTATACGGATGTGAATGCTGCTGTGGACACTAATTCAAAACGTGAATATGGTTATGAACATTCTAGGTCTAGGGACGTTAGGGAAAAGGATACTGGCGGTGATAGACTACAAAGCCGTAGAATGTTGGATACTGGCGCACATGGGATGTTGGGTCAGAAATCGATGCGATCAGAAGACGATAAGAGCCGAGGAATGTCTAGGTTACCTTCGGATTCAGGACACACCTTGAGTTATGGTGAAGGTGGTGGGAATTTTGCATCATCATTGTCACTGAATCGGGATTTAGGTCTGTTTAAGGACGAGAGAATTCGGTATCCAGACCCATTACTATTGGGCAAATTATCAGCAATGGAAGAATCATATGTAAAAGGAGAAAATCCAATATTTCATCCAAAGGATGTTTCTTATTCCTCAGTGCCAGAATATCAAACCAAGGATTTGATGCCAACTTCTGTGTTCAAGGATTTTGTGAGTAAATCTGCTGGAACCTCAAGGACAAATTTCTCAGGTTCTTACCAAGGTGATGAGCCTTTTGCTGCAGATAAATATGCGAGGATCTCTGCAAAATTTGCAGAACCTGCTGTGTTAAGTGGGCATGGCCAAAGGCACATCTTGGACACGGGAAAAAACCTTGAAGCAGAACATAAGGATATGACATACTACAGACAGGACATATATAGCCCCACCGGGCCAGAGCATCAGGATCATTTATATCCTAGGACAAGAGAGAATGTTGATTTTGGATATCCATCTGATGAGTTATGTAGAAGAATGTCGTTACATGAACAAGTAGATCATGACCGTAGAGATATGTTAAGATCATACATGGGGGACCCAGTCAAAGAACAGATTGATCATACTGAAAGTTCTTACAGGAATCTGGGTGATAGCAGTCTATGGGATCATCCTTCTTCACAAAAGCAAAGAGTTTCAGACTACATTGGCATGAGCAGATCTCCAGCTGCACAAAGACAAGATGGGCAGTACTTAAATTCTAGAAGCCCCCGTTTTGAGTTGAGGAGGAGAGCACCAAGAGAACAAGATATACCTTATACTGGATCACAAGACCATGAAATCCTGCATACAAGAGTAGATTATGGTTTTGGAAGAGATGCTGGTCCAGTGTTTCATGATGACAGAATGAGGAGTTCACCTCAGTTTCAGTATGAATCAAAAATGCATAGATCAAGAACTCAGGGATTGAAAGCAAAAGAACTTGGCATAAATGACCCATCTGATAGGGTGCTCAAGAGAAAGTACATGATGGATGAACAAATGAACCGGCACAATTCTAGAAGTTTTATGTCAAGTAGAGGGACTGCTTTTAGTATTACTGAGGATCTCAATGATAGAGGTGAGGACTGGATTGGTGAAGAGATGAGTGGTTCACCTCTATCTAAAAGTCTGGGCCATGACAATGGCAGTTACAGAATGGCAGAGAGGATGTTCTATGGGACTGATCGAAATAGAGGTTCTGCATCTCAGGATTGGTTGTCATCTCATGATCCAGTGGAACATGGGCCAGAGCTGTCTATCAAACCATACAAATCTCGTGGTAAATATTTGAAGGGCCATCCAAGATCTGGTTCTCTAAGCTGGTATGACTCATACCGTGTCAATCGAAGCCATGCCCTTCCCAAACGACGCAATGTTTGGATAAGAGGTATGGACAACAATCAAGTGGATGTACATCCAAATGAAAATGAAGTTAAACAATCAGATGATTTGGTGAGTTGGGGAAAGCCTGAGCCACCAGAGGATTCTGAGGAGTTTAAGCAACTTGTACATAACTACTACTTATCTTTCACCAGAAAGTTGAATGACAACCCAGTTGTTCGAAAAAGATACAAGGAAGAAGGAAGAGCTGGTAGCTTGTTCTGCATCGTTTGTGGCAGAAGGTGTGTTTTTTTGGCAATATTCTTCTTGAAAGCAGAGCACTTGTTTTCGCATAATCCTACTTTCTGCAATCATTTGAGAACCTGCCAACTTGAAGATTAATAATTGCGTTTTATTTGGGACTTTAGTAGCCATAGGGATATTAAAATAGAGGAAAATACCCTGCTTAGCTGTGATAGCAAGTCTAGGTTAGTTTTATTGATGCCAGAGAAGTCAAATTGATGGGTCTATGTTCAATTGCCTTTGTAAATTAGGTGAATAGTGGCACTGGTTGGTTTTTTTTTGATAGACTTTAAATTTTTTAATTGGCTTCATTTAAAATACCAAAGGCATAAGGGCACACTCTAGTCTACTTTAGGAATTACTTAACCTCAACTCAACTCAACTCGGCCTTTATCCCAACTATTTGGGGTTTTAGGAATTACTCTCGTCTACTTTAGGAATTCCAGAGTTTGAAAATGATTTAATTAGCTGTAATTCAAATGTTTAAAGGTAATGATTCATGAAAAATCTAATTGGTTTTGGACATTTGAGGATTTTTTCTGTGTTTGCACCAAGACACTTTATTGTTAAGTCAACTGGCTGTTTTGTAGCACTGGGATTGGTGATATGAGTAAGCGGTTTACACTAGTATATATGCTGAAGTTTTTCGATGCTAAGCATTGAGAAGTCATCGAGATTGCAGGCTTAAATAGTATGAATGAAATCGTTTGAACATCAAACCTGGGGTTCTAGGTCATCTTTGTACCAGAAGAATAATATTCTTGAGATGTTTCTATGAAAGTTTTGCTCTTCGGCCTTATATAACTGTTGGCTGAATGAAGGTATCTGGCTTTCTCCAGCCTTTGATATTTTAAATAGAGTATTGTTGTTTAGGAGAGTCATTTAAGACCATGCCTGCTGAACAAGAAGAACGATATTATGAGGTTGAGACTACTTAGACCATTTTGAAGTATACGTACTTAAATTAGACCCTCTCTAGCAATTTAAGCTTTTAGAGGAGATGGTTGTTTAACATGTTATTAGAGCAGGAGGTCTTATGTTCAAATCTTACCACCACCCTAAATATTAAATGATTTCTACATGCTAGGCCCAAAATCTAGCCTGCACGGCAGGGCATGCTGAAGTATAAATATTTAAGTTAAACCCTCTACAACAACTTAAGTTTTTATAATAGATGATTCTTTAACAGACCCCAATGCATTTTTCTGTTTGTTGGTTGCAGGGATGTCCTGGGAAATCCTATGTAGCTTTTAGCTACTTCTCTGGAAGTCTGATTAGAATTTTTTTGTCTACTGACTTGAGAATTGGAGGTAGGAGTTGGAATAAAAAATCCAGCCATAGTGGCTTAGTGTTCAGAGGGGATCAAAATTGATTCAGTTAAAGTGAATCAGACAGTTTAAGAGATATCCTTTTCCTGAATTCTTTTGATAACTGTATCCATGAATTGTGTTGCAAACTCGTGTGGTTGTGGGTTGTGAATTGGATGGAATAGGATAATGCAAAATTCAAATAAGGGGAAACATCTCTTTAGCGTGCACACACACAGACATATGGATGTATTTAGGGAAGGGTAGCATACATTTGTAAGGCTACTTTATTCTGATCTGAGTTTTATGGGTTCAAGACATGGACTGTTAATATTATATATTATTTGCTAGTGTCCTCTACAATGGGGGTGGTGTTTGTGAGACCCCTAATTTTTGGTTGACAAAAATGGGCATTTGTCTCTTTATGCTCCCGAATCACAATTATCATCTTCAACGATGTCTTGTGAGCAGGACCAATGTAACAACGTACTGCCTGGATTGCTCATTGGAAAACAATGCCCAAGACCATAGTTCGCCAGAGCCATTACAGAATTTCAGCACCACTGTGATATTTGCCGACTGGAACATATTGGGATTTTGATGCAATTGGTTGTTAGCACCGAAAAAAATGGGGCTGATAATGGTGGGAAATGGGTCATGACAGACATGCGATGGGTTGCCAACACTGAATATGGAGATATAAGATTTAAAAAATTAAAGAAGAACAAAAAAGAAAATTTCCTGGATGAGATATAAACCTGGATTTGGGCAGTGATGACTGCCGCCAACAAATTGAGTTGTTGTTTTATCAAAATCCAGGTGTGGTCAACTATGGTCATTGGTTGCTGAGGCCCATTTTTCCAAGCTTAGCTGGTATAGAACTCCTGAGGAAGGCTATTCTCATCTCTGGTTTTCTAGAATAAGATAACTTGGCTAGAGTTAAGCAACTTGTTAAGATCTTTGAGAGTGTGAAGCACTTTATGGCACAATTATACCAAGTGCCATTGATTTCGAAGAGCTTACCTATAGCAAAATAAGGAAAATACAATCAGTGAGGACATTCAAATATTTGAAAACCTAGAAAAGGAGGTGGAATGAACATGTCCAAGTAGATACGTGGTGTTGAAGAACCAAAGGGATGCTCATGTTATTTCTGTGTGTGCCCAAATGGGCTATCAAAGTGACCTCCCGAGGATTACCAGAGTGAATGGGAGCTGTAAAATTAGGAGCACTCTTTTAGTTTCTGTTCTGAAAACTGTTTGAGAACATAAGGTGTTTTGTAATATGTTTAAAGGGTAAGTCAACATTTTGTGGCCTCGGTTGGCATTATCCTATGTTATTGATGATGCTTTCCTATTCTGGTGGCTTGGAACTTTTGACTTGGGAAGAACCATGTCATGGATTTTGGCCTGTATTATTAGGTCATGCCTATGAGGATGTACATCTGAGGATTCTGTTTGCTGGGAAGTCTTCTAGATCTTTTTGTATTGTATCAGCTAGGAGAGAGTACAGCAGAGATTAAGTTGATTCGTTTTGTTATTATTAGTATTGTTTCTATGGTCCTTACTCAGTGTCCTGAATTTTCTTTCAGTGTTATTTCTGAAAATAGATTTTTTAGTTCTTTGTTCTTTGGTAAATGTCTATGTGCTGGGGGACGACTGATACTTGAATGCAATTCCATTTCTTTCTTTTTATCATTTGGGCAGTGTTTTGAAAAGCTCGCCTAGGTGAGAAGCGAGGCGAGGCGAGCTTATCTCGCCTGGAGGACCCAGGCGAAGCGAGAAAAAAGCGAAAAAACGAACGCTTTATTATAAGAGGCGATTCTGCTCCCCTTTTTTTTTTTTTTTTTTTCTGATCACAGGTTAGTAGTCTCTTTAATTTTTTAATCACTGATGACTTTTTTTTTAGACTATCGCTAGTCTATTTTTTTTTTTTTTTCTAATAAGCAACGCTCTAAAGAAAACACATTCTTTTTTTTCCCTTGTGTTGCTGAATTCATTTAGAATATTTGTGGGATGTGGGAGTCAGGCGACTGCATGACAAAATTATGATAAAGAAAGGAAGCAGGAGTATCAGGAATAGGGGTAAATAATAGAGTCTTCTACAAAGAAGTGTCTCTGATATATCTTGTTTATACTTTTCCCTTTTCTTATATATATACAAATTGTACCAAAAAGTGGTCTATGCTTATATCATGTTTAATTATTTTAGTACATGTGAAATGTGTCTCTATTCTGCTTTTTTTATTCAGTACATAATTACATATGAAATTGTTTACAATTGATTCTGCTCCTGTCATGATCATTGTGCTTCTGTTTTTTTTTTAGCTCATTTTGCTTCTATTTTTTTTTGTTGATTCTGTTGTTGCTTTGGTTTTGTTGTCCTGTGCCGCTTCTGTTTTTTTTTTATCCTCATTCTGCTTCTTTTTTTTTTTGTTGCTAATTCTGTTGTTGTCCTGATCCTGCTTCTTTTGTTGTCCTACCCTGTCAATATGAAAATGTATATAATTGTTAGTATTTGTTTAAATTTAAATGTTTAAGTTATGATTGTTATTAAGATTTGAGATATTAGTAGTGTTTGTTTTAATTTAAATGTTTATGGTTTTACTTGCATTTAAATATTTAGTATATATAAAATTAGAACTTAGATTGTTTAGAAGTAATTAAACTAAAATATATATTTTTTTAACTATTCGCTTTGCTTCGGTAAAGCGTGTCGCTTCGCTTCTCGCCTAGGCGTTAGGAGCCTTGGTCGCATCGGCTCGCTTTATGCCTTAAATAACATTGGGGCAAATTGTGGCTGCAAATGCATGCTCTTGGGGTGCGGCTTTAGGGACTAATGCTGTGCAGTGTGCATTGTGAGATTTTTATGGAAGACAGAAAAAATAAAAAGCATAATATAGCTGTGGACTGTTATTTTTTAATGGCCTGCAGATAGAGGGGGCTTGCATTGGCTTTAGGATTGCTATTCCACCTGAATAAGCATGTGTAATTCAATTTCACCTGAAGGACAGGGTGATCTAAGTTGTGGGTGGGTATTTATATATGTAGGATGATTCCAATCCATGTCCTTGTCAGACTTAATTATATTTCTATGTTTGGACAAAGGTACAAAATTGTTTAATGAATTGTTTAGCCCAAGTGGGTTTATTTATGGTAAAATATGGTGTTCTTTAACTGGTTGGATGTTCATTTTTTAACATCTCTAGTCTCAAAGACAGTTATGACCTTGTTAGTCAGATCGGATTTTCAGGGATAGTCCCTTGGCTCTGATGAAGATTTACTGTAAAAACAAGAGAGCGTGATAGTAAAAAACCGACTTAGTTGATAGATTAGTGGGCTATTTAGCTGTTTAGGGATGTTGCACCTTTACAACTGCAAGAAAGTGGATGTGTATTTAACTGTTAGATCATTTGCCTGCTTTTGTGGCATGCCTTTTTGGCAAGATCTCTTGCCACTTGGGGAATAAAAAGGTGAACTGGGATCAGTCTATATTAGAAGTTGATGGATAGATCCAGTAAACTATAAAGCATGTCTACAAAATGTTGGGGTATCAAATAGTGTATAAAGCATCTCTTTCTCAACTAAATTTTCCTTTTGTTGTTTACTGAGAAAGCTCTCCAAATTTGCAAATTTGTAATAGTGTCTAAATTTGAATACTTCATTTGGGCACTTCAATTATTTGAAGTTACCTCAGGTGGAAACATATTTTTGGGTACAGGATGTGGCCAAACTGCATGCTACACCTTATGCAGCAGACTTCTTAACCATATTCCTCTATTACATGGGTAACTTTAGAAGAGTAAAGTAGTGTGTGCACACTGTTTAGTTACGATTTTTGAGCTATGTGCTTGTTTCTCATTTGAGGATCTATCATGAATGCAATATTTAAACTGCCAAAAGGAGCAATTGTAACATAGTTGTCAAAGGATGGCATGCCATCCAATAGGGGACGGATGGGGTTGACAGTTTGATTCTTATCACTATCACATTTTTTTGATGTGGGTGGTTAGGAGGATGAGGTTGGGGGAGGGCAAGGGGATGGGGAGAAATCAATGGTCATACATTTGCTCCTAAACATCTTTTGAAGTTTGTGAAAATTGCTCCATGTTTGATGATGTTAAATGTTTTTGTGGGATAGGGGCAATTTTGGACCTAGCATGAATCGAGGAGTTATGTTCCTTGCCATCCGTAGTTGCAATAATTGGTTGCACACAATCAGATTTTGGGGTTTAATAGAGTGTGGATTTCCCCCCCCCCCCCCCCCCCCCCCCCCGGGACTCCAACACCAATAAAAAAATGATTATAGTTGAACTTATTGTTTTTGTTGATTTTTAATTTAATCCATGAACTCTGTTGCGCCAGGATTTTGACATTATTATTCTTTTCATTAAATATCCAAGAGAAATATCTTCATTAAAGATGGGTAAGTTTTACCTTACTTGCTCTTCAAACTAATATTACTCTTTTGGAAGTTGGATATCTTCTGCCCTATTCTGCCTACATGCTGTCAGTAAAGTTGTGCTTTGGCACAGAGTTATCTGTACAGTTGCAACTGCTAATCTATCTGTGATCTTTCAGCCTGTCAAAAGAGTTTATGGATACTCAACGCTTGGTGAACCATGCCTTTATGTCTCACAAGCAGGGGTTGAGAGCCCAGCACTTGGGTCTCCACAAGGCAATTTGTGTTTTGATGGGATGGAATAGTGTGGCCCCTGACACGGTTACATGGGTTCCAGAGGCCATTTCCAGTGCTGAAGCTTTGGCTCAGAAGGAGGACCTTATAGTTTGGCCTCCAGTTGTTGTCATCCATAACAGCTCTATTTTAGACAACAATCCAGAAGAGCGGAAAGTCGTAACAGTTGAAGCGCTTGGCGAGTTCCTGAGAGGTGAGTGAATAATCTAGATCAATTGAAACATGCCTAGCTGGTTTGAGATTAGTTTGTGCTACAGGCAAGAGCCAATTGCCAGTGCATGTTATTAAAGATTATTATCATTTGTGATATTCAGGATTATAGAGAGATAATGACTGACTTTTTATATATTTGACCAGAATCCAGAGCTGGTTCATAATTTGGTATTTTAATGTACACTTTCCTTGAATCAAAATGAGGAAAAGTGCACCTTTTCTTTATACATGATGCCCCCCCATTTTCTGCTTCTGCATTCTGTTTTGCAGGCAAAGGATTTAGTGGTGGAAAGATGAAGGTGTGCCTTGGGAAGCCTGCAAACCATAGTATTATGGAGGTAAAGTTTTTGGGCACGTTTTCTGGTTTACAAGATGCAGAGAAGCTTCACAAATACTTTGCTGAGAATAAGCGTGGAAGAAAAGATTTTGAACGGATAACTTATGGCAGAAGCAAAAACAGCAGGAGCGATAAAAGGGAAGGAGAAATGAAGGGTGACGAAGTGGAGGAACTTTTGCTGTATGGATACATGGGGATCGCTGAGGACTTGGATAAAGTTGATTTTGATACCAAGAGAAAGTGTTCGATCAAGAGCAAGAAGGAGATTCAAGACCTTGTCGATGCTCCTGTCAAACCTGAATGAGAGAGAGTTTATCACAACTAAACAATATTTGCTACTATTCTAGTTATAAGTGGATCTGGAGAAAAGGGTCGAGGCTTTTGAATTTATTCTCCATAATCTACTTCTTGTAGGTTTTTCGTTTTTTTTTTTTTACTGGTACTGAATGATTTTGACTTGGGGGAAATGCAAGCCTACTTTTGAAACTACATTACAGCACTAGTTGTTTGTGGGTTTCTCATTCAGACATACTCCCATTGATTATGCAATTCCTCTGGTATTAAACCTCAGATAATGTGAATATTGTCCGCAAATGATGTTTTCTAACAAATTTCTTTTTTGGATACTTTGTTATCAGACCAAATCAAAGTTTTAGTTGATGTTTTAATCAAGCATCTAACATTTTCCTACATGTCATTGTGGTACCATATATATTTTATGAACAATAGGTCGAAGCTGGTAAATATTTTGGTGGAAAATGCTTCTTGCAAGATCTCAGGACTTATATAAAACAGGATAGTGGGGGTATTGGTATACTATTTCAAGCAGCATAATGGGTAATGCATATTTGAGGCTGTCATGAAACTGAAAACCATGATGTGTATGAGATATATGCAGCAAGGAACTATCCGGAAGTGTTTTCATTTTAATGGAAATCGGAATGAATCAGTAGATATCGAAATTCCTATATTTTGAGATATTTTAATATGTTTTAATTTATGTTTCACAAACAAATTTCCAATTTTTTGTCTTCTTGCCATCATGTTTCGAAATGTTTCTAAACTGCAATCAAAATGTTTTCATTTCTAAGTTGATCGAAACTATGCACCGAACTTAGATTACATTTTGAAGCTCTAATTAATCATCTCTTTCCATGTCTAACGCATTTGAAGTCCTTTTGTGACAGCCAACTGTCTGTTAATATTGATGATGCGCAAAAGTGGGTGTATACAAAATTAATCAAGAATGAAGTAAATAGGGCTTAATACAAGCAAACAAAAATATTAGGTTTGAGTGACAGTCTTCATAGCGCTCTGGAGTGGGCTTTGATGGAAGCACCATTGAGGAGAGCCCTGATTAAGGCATCACCCTTATGACGGAAGTAGGTGGCTCCGTGATGTTGGCGTATCCTGTCAGCCCTCTTTTTGAATGGGGAAAGACTCAGAAGTCCGAGAATCCCGTATTCACAACAACACCAAGAATCATTTACCAGACCAAATACTTAGTTTTTGAGTGTATAGATGTCTTAGAAACGTTTGGGATCAAAACCTGAGATGAATGTAAACGTGGCTCATTTCAAGTTTTAGATTAGATGGTCATTACATTTGTGAATAGGGTTGCAGAAATTGAATTGAGAACCCATCCCCAGCAAATATCAAGTCACAAGAGGAAATAGAACAATTGTCAGCTTTGAGAATCATGAATTAAAATGACCAGAACACATATTGGATGGCCAGAAGGGTATAAAACTCCACTTTTAATTCAGATCTTCCACCAAATGAACACACATGAAAGAAGCAGTAATGGTAAGTACATGTATTACTAAGAAATGACTCCCACAATACCAATTTAATGAGAAAATAAATAAAGTAAGTAATGATCATTGAAGGAACAGAACAAACTACCTCTATGGAATTGATGGTAGAATTTAGCAGAGTTGGAAGTGCTCCGCTTCCTACAACAACTATCTTAGCCTTCGAAGAAGCCTCTCATTATGATTTTCGTCAACTTTTACTAAACTCTAGATGAGATACTTCTTATTTTGCATTCCAAGGTTGGAGACATCAATCTCTTCATAATAACATATCCATTGTCCAAAACTTTATTCAGAATACCCTTCCTTAACCGATCACATGTTGGGAGTCTCTCAATGGCAGCCCACTCCAGCTCCTCTTCATCATCTTCTCTTCCACTTTTCTGGAAAACATCCCCTCCTGGCACAGCAAACGCCTCTCTAAGACTGACTGAGGCCCAACCTCTCATGCTGCCTGATGCAATACTACCACACCGACTCATATTTCTGCTCATGTTTCTACTCATGGTCCTCACTAAGTCGTCTATGGTCAATCCTGCCGGGGCCGCCATGTTCACCCTGTACAACCCAGAAAAGGATTGAGAATCACCGGCTTTTATGTAGAAGCTGCAGCAAATTTGTAACCGAAAGAGCCACTGTTTGAAGTACTAAATGACTGATGATGAACATTTATGAATATCAATGTTGATGATAAAATGAAGCTGAATGTATAGTTTCTTCAAAATGGATGGACTAGGAAGTGTGGAGAGAGAGAGAGAGAGAGAGAGAGAGAGAGAGAGAGAGAGGGAGAGCGAGGTGGTGTTATTGGGTAAGCATTGGAGATCAGAAAGTATATATAGGGTCTATTTTAAGGAGGAATGAAGGTGGTGACAAAAATGAGTATATACATAGTTTTGAGTACAGACAACTGATTGCATTAAAAATTCCAGCTGTCGTCACATTTCGAGAGAAATTCTGTGTTTTATCCTCAGTTCGCCTGAGTTGGTTCAAATTGACAAACTTCTGGGTTAATACGCAGAAGTGGAGTTAGTAATTTCATCTTTAGTCATCTTTCTGGTTATTGTCCTTTGTGAAGACAAGTCTTTTGTTTGGTACTCTTTCTTCTTCTTTCATTGGTACTCTTTTTGGTATTGTCCGTTTTGAAATCAAATATGCACAAGATGCAGCAGTGCAGTGATCGTGGGGGTTCCCTTTGGAATTCCCCTTGACACCTATGGTAAGGATGAACAGCTCATCTCCCCGTGGCCTTGAATTTTCAAAACTTTTATCCTAATTTTAATTTGATCCAGGTGATCACTTGTTACTTGAACTCTTTGTACTGATCTTTTAAACTCTTTGTGCTGAAACTTCAATTCATTGTAGGAATTTTCTTATGCTTTGTGTTGGTTGACCTCTCATTTATCGAGGAGTAACCAGTATCTTATCATCCTTATCTGTATTCACTGCATCGATCATGAGGGGAGCTGATCAATTATCATGGCCAGCTATGGAAAAAATAGTGTCGAATTTTCATCTCTTGAATGTACAAGAAAGCATGTTAGTAGAGATTACATTCTGGACTATGATATTAATGTCTGACCATTTCTGCTCAAGTGCTTAAACCACTGTCATCTTTGCTATCCAGTCTGGAGGATGGTGAACTGCTGGTCTGCCAGGAATAAATTGAGTTCACGTTGTGAAATCCTCTCTCTCTCTCTCTCTCTCTCTCTCTCTCTCTCTCCCCCCCCCCCCCCCTCCCCTTAATGGTCTACAATCACACAACTTTTAGTGCTCATTTGACTGAATTTGTTCCTCCTTCCTATGTTGATTGTACTTGAGATAATTTGAGAAAACATTCATGCTTTTGAAGGCATCTATTGTATACACTCAATATGCTCTAAAAACAGACAAAAGAAGAAGATTGATGAAGAAATTTTGGTCATCTGACTAACAGATAGAAAAAAAAAAACAGGAAGCTGTGGTAACTTAGGTGGAAAGAAAGATCAAAACTTCTTTACTCCATTCCACTCTAAAGAACGTACACATGCACACAAAGATGGAATTTTCTGGTGGCAAATACATGCAAAAATAGAGGTAATACGGATACCTATTAATTCAAACAATGCAGCTTTCATTAATATAGAATACACAAATAGTGACATGCACAAGCTCTGAATATTTACAAAGAGAAAGTTCAAAGAAAAAATTACAAGCTCCTGATTCCCTTTTCTTTCTCGGTTTATATAATGAAATTCTATGTATGAGGCAATTTCTGTCAGTCCTAATGTTCTTATCTTCTTTGGAAGTTAAGAAACTTGATGCCATAGGCAAAGATGACACAGAAGAGAACGGCCCAACCAAGATGCGCCAAGGCAACAGCTGGGAGAAAGTCGTAGTTATAACCTAAGAAGTCTTTAAGGTAGTCCTTAACTGGTAGGTCGCCTAACCCAGGTACCTGAATTGAATCAGTCTCGTCACCCACCTGAGATGTGACAAGGCCATATATTGTCCACGCCACTGGAGAACCCCAGTAATACCACCTCCACCAAACTGGGATTTGCTGCATATATGCAGAAGTCGAAAACAGTTAGATTATCTTTCATGAAAAGAATATCCAAAAGCATGAGAAGAATTTCCAAAAGCACTTCAGCAGTGAAGGTAGCATTACAAACAATAAGACATTGAAAATTTTCCGTTTATGGATTTTAGCATTTACAGTCTTTTTTTGTTTCCCATATCATCAAACTGCCTTTTCATAACTGTCCATTAAAGGATTACAACGTTATATCCTTCTTCTGACAAAAAAGTGAACCAATTTTTTGAAAACACTTATAACCTTGATAGTGTCCTCAAATTGCAACCACATAAAGTGATTTTGACAATTGACATCTCAACAACTTTACTGAAGCAAGATGGAAGTCTACATGCATGCATCGATCATTTGAAAATGAAGGTAATAGTTCTCATGTTTTTCAGTTGTGTACTTACTGTCCTGGGGACAAGGAAACCAGAGAATAAATTCCAGAAGCTGAGGAAGAATGACATAACAATGGCAGCAATCTGGTAGCTTGGAGTGAGTGCTACAAGCATCATCCCATACAATGTGAAGTAGACAAAGCACATAAATACGTAGTAGTAGAACCAAAAGAACTTGTCAGGTTGCCAGTGGAATCCAATCATCGAGTAAAGGAGTAGACTGTAAATAAAAGTTTGGATTGCAATATAAATGGTCTCTATGGCCACCTGCAGAGCATAACATATCAGGGACCAGTTTGGCAATGTTGTCATATGCTTATGATTGAGAATTTTAAACGCTATTGTGTACTTAAAGATGTTACCTGAGCAAATGCATAAGGCAATGCTGAATACATCCCCGCTGCTCTTTCACGATAGAAGACTGTCCTTTCAACTGCCACAACAGACTGCACGGAAGAAGTGTTTGTTCCTCCAAGAAACATAACAGCAGAATACATAGCTCCCAATAGATTCAGCAGGTCTTGTTGTTTCTCCCTGTTGGTGGTTGTAATTTGGTGTAAAATGAACAAGCAACCATCAAGTTCTTATGATTGCAAAGTACATTGGAGAAAAAGTTACTTACATTTTACGTCCTTTTTTCCAGAATATAATTCCGAATATAACGCCAATAATTGTTGTCATGAAAAACCGGATGGCATTGTACTGTGGGTTCCTCCAATAGGACAAATGCTGTTTCCAGAAGCAAGCTTTGCATTGAGCAAAGAAGGTTTGGGAGTATTGGGTAGGAAAACGTAGGTCCTGAGACCCTGGTGCCGGAGTGCTGAGGTCCTTAATAAGTTCTTGATTCCTCCTGTTTGGGAGGCGGGCAATATAATAAGATTCACTCAGCAATTAATCGGATGATGGAACCAATATAAATTCATGAGATTGCATTGTTTATTGACTGATCCTATCCCAAATCCCTTGGTGAAGTCAAGTTTTTGACCTTCATTGGACGTCGTTTGTTAAAGACCAGACATAACTTAAACCCTAAAATACTGTATGATGTGGGTCTAGAGATAAGAATGCCATTAAGCCTTGTGGTGTCGAGAGGCCACGTAATCTGTGCAACCCTTCTTCACCTCGGTGCTAACATGGTGGTGGGTTGAGGCAATGGACGCTAGCATGGTGGGAGCCATCCTACATCCTTCTGAATCCCACATTGATTGGGTCTGGAAATGTGGATGGATCCCACAGGAGAACGTGCAGGATTAAAAGGGATTACTGAGAGTGATTTAGTCTCACAAAGCTTGGTGACGTGTGTGAATTGCTTTACAAGTTTTGGTCATTCATTGCACAAAGCGTTTTCAAACCATACGGACCTATCCCAAAGCAAACGTAAAGTATTTAAAATACGGGATCTGATCATTATAGTTTACAATCTACATACCGATACAGATCAGAGTTGGCATAAATTTCTGCGAAGTCCACATCAAGTTGAGCCTCTACTGTGGCAGAACTGATTTCCAGCATCCATGTAGCAGGATTATAACCATCTCGGATCTTAGTAACTCCAGGAATGGACTGCAAGAGTTCACAGATTCATTATTACCAGCAACATAATTATAGGAGAATCATAGGCATCAACCCAAATTTACAGAGACCGACACTCACTTCAAAATATTTTACTAGCAAGTGAGAGTGGTGACCAAGAGGTCCAGCATAAATGACTTGTCCTCCTCTTTTCATCAATAAAAGCTGCATAGAATAATATTAGAATAGAAAAGCAGCAGAGACTACATGGGGATCATATAATTTGAAAATTTAAAATGCAAAAAGCTAGCAATTGATAACTACCTCATCAAAAGCTTCAAAGATATCGATGCTTGGCTGGTGAATTGTGCAGACAACAGTTCTCCCAGTATCTACTGTGTTTCTCACAGTTCGCATCACAATAGCAGCAGCTCTAGCATCAAGGCCTGATGTGGGCTCATCCATGAAGATGATGGAGGGATTAGCAACCAACTCCACTGCTATGGTGAGCCTCTTTCTCTGTTCAGTTGAGAGACCATCGACTCCTGGAAGGCCCACCAAAGAGTCCCTTAGTGGGTTCAACTCGACCAAGTCCATTACCTCCTCGACAAACATCTAAAGCACAAAAAAATCAAAATAAATCAATCCCTGCAAATTATCTGAAAACTAAGTCATTAGATGTGTTGCAATACTGAAATCATCAGTCATAGAAGAACAATATATATATATATATATATATATATATATATATATATCAAAGTAAATATCAATGCATGTCAAAAGATGAATTTTGTGAAGCAGGCGAAATTTGAGCTTTCTAGACATGTTTCCTTGCCTCAAAGGCCCTACTTATGATTAAAAAAGCAGAAAGAGAAAATGTCATAACATATACTTGGATGCCTCATTGCAGTGGAACATTGCCAAGAAAATCAAACTATGCAAATTGGAAGAGGAGGAACAAAGAAATAAGGTTTCGGTGACAAAACAAAGAAGTGGTGGTGTACACTTCATTAGAGATGCATGATCCCAGTTTAAGGTTGGCAAGAAAAAACAGACCGAATGAACAGCAAGATTAGGAACTATGGCTAGAGGGATAGGTAACAAACAACTAACCTTTCGAGTTTTTGTATTTACATCTGGAGCAAGACGCAACCAGGCAGAGTACACAAGAGATTCATAAACTGTAACATGCGGAGAATGGATATCATTTTGTTCACAGTAACCACTGACACGAGCAAAAGTTGCTTGGTTCTTTGGGTAACCAGAAATGCTGACACTTCCTTCAATGTTTCCACCAGTTTTTCTTCCTGCTAGCACATCCATTAAAGTGGTCTTTCCGGCACCACTTACACCAACCAATGCTGTCAGAACACCAGGCCTAAAAGCACCACTGACATCTCGTAACAGTTGGAGACGAGTTTCCTCTATTCCTTGGTTCTTCATTTCCTGATACAAGCCATATTATTGACAATGTCAATTGTTTACGTGAGTTCTGTAATATATCACTGGTTCACAGTCTAAGTTTCTCGAACCATAGTACCCTTTTATGAGAATGTCTATTTGATTCAAGGAGACTTAAGTTGATGAGCATCAAACTCGAATCATTTTTGTAAAGATCCAGAAGGAAAATAGTAGTCATCTAAAAAATTATGAGATATTAATCAATTATTGTAAGGTCCAAGTCAAAAGAATCATTCATAATGAGCCAAATTTCCACTCGTACCAACAATGGCTAGCTAAATACAGCACTAATTATTCAAGTAGCATGAAAGAAAAGAAAAAAAAAAGGTACATCTGTCCATTTTTTCAATGGATAATTATTTTTGGATATGCATGGATTCTAAGGAGTCATCTTTTAAGATTTGGGTGATGCTACCTTAAAAAAAAGACATGGAAGAAAATAATATCCTATCATAGTTACTTATAAGATTTAAAATTCAGGATAGTTGACTTACAGCAGGCATGTCAACGTAGTAATTCACATGATTAAATGCAAGTGACAAGGGTTGGAAAGGCAGCACCATTCCTCTTTTGCTCCCTGCATTATCTGCACCACCTAAGTGGGTACGCCCTGGAGTGTTCCTTACAGCCATATCTACCCCTGGAATCATTCAGGTTCAATCAGCAGCTAGGAATAAAGGACGGTTTCAAAACATAAGAATGTCCACAATCTGAAAATTAATTTTTGGCAAAAAAAAATCATCTTCAAGTGCTAATGTCTTCAGTTTCCAGATACAAATATGCCACACTCTTTCCTGTCATTCTCAACCTCCAAATAGGTATTTAGAGACATTACCTTTTTGCATCCCCATACTGCATTTGCAGTTCTATTCATGAGGTTCATGAAGGAGGAAAGGCCTATGCAATAAAACGAAACTAGTTGAAGTAATGTTTACCAATGAGAAAATTTTATTCTAAAAATTGTTTTTTATATAAAAAAAATACTAAGTCTTGTATAAACTACATAACTAAGGTGGCAATTAAAAGGAATGTCATGGCTTTCAAGAGAGAAAGAAACTATATATACACAAAACTAACAGTCTTGCACAATGTATCTGAGTCAAGTAAGGTCTAATTTGCACAAATTTATCCCATAAGCATGACTGCATTACACCCAAAACGGTGCAAGCATAGTGGGATGATTAAAAAACCCAATGGAATTCTTAGGAGGCAAAGGTAAATAACCTTCAGCTGACGGAGCTGTAGATGCTGAAGTCCTATCTGTGTCTGCCATTAAATTAATGCCTGGCTTTTTTTTCTCAGCATCCTCATCTACAATAACCGATTTAGAATCTCCCAAAGCTGCATTTGAGTCACAAAAGATTGTTAAAACCAAACCTGATCAAAACACCATAAATTGTAAGCGGATTAGTATGGAAGGGCTTTCTTACGATTCAAGTACGTCAGTGCTAAAATGAAGCAAATATTGAAGAGAAGCGAAAACCCAAAGAGTGCAATGACACAAATCCAATACACATAGTCTTCCAAAAACATTCCCCTGGACTTGAGAAGAACCTTTCCAACAGTAGGCTCTGGAAATCTTGGGTCTGTATTAGGCTGTAGGAAAAAACAAAGTGGTTTATTATAGATGATCAAATAATTACAAGTCAGTATTTAAGTTGGGAGAAAGAAAAAAACTGATATATATAAACTAAACGTTGAACTTACAGCACTCCATCTTTTGTCAAGAAATTCATTGATGGCTATGGCATTCTGTCCATACATCATAGGAGAAACATAATAGCCCCATATCATCCATGGTGCAATGTCATCTGCAGAATGAGTTACATGACTGCTTTAGTAATTTCCACTGCATTTTGAAATGTATGAACGAAACATTATCACTAGTTTCTGAATCAGACCACATCAGCCAAAAAAAAAAGTACCCACAGTACAAAGACAAAAACACTAACCTTTGGCAACAATGAATCCACCAAGGACAAAAACCATGAGCAGCGTAAAGGTGCCAAGAGTGTTTGCGTTCACCTGTGTTCTTCCAATTGACGTAATGAATCGGAAGAGAGACAAAGCCATCTGATGTAGACCAAAAAAGGCCAAAAATTGGCGAAAAAACCTGCAAAATTCCAACTTCCAAAATCATGTAAGCAATCTTTTGGAATAGCTGTCATCAGTTCTGGTGTTTGTTGAACCATGTATTTACATTCAACAACCACTCCAGTTCACATACTTACGCATGAAAATTACTCGATAATGTTTAAGAATGGATGTGAAATCACATACCTACTAGCAGCAGGAGCAAACCCAATTGTGTAATAAGTCAGGATGATCCATATTGCTGATTCCACGAATGAGAGGGGGATCCTCATGATCCAAATGGGAACGGCAAAGGCCCATGCAGGGTAAAACAGGGCATCCCTCTGCTTAAAGAACACAGGAAGCCTGACCATGGTTAGGGCAAGCTCAGCCGTCCCATTAAACATCACATTAATGAGACTGAAAAACAGTGCACCATAATATTTGCCTCCATCTTCCAATTGACCATGTTTCATCTCAGTTCGAAAAAAAACTGTGAAAGCAATTATTGACATGATAGTAATCTGAGTGGTCTTGAATATGTACAGAAAGGAGTTGCGTTTCATCAGTAGCCATTCCCTGTCCAAGGATGCCTTCAAGAGCTCCATATTGGAAATACCATACTTCCGAGTCACCAATGCAGCAGGATGGGCTTTAGTTTGATCATAAGGAATCCCAAGTTCATCATAAAGCTTCTGCCCAATGTGGAAAGAACTGAAGCGATCTGCAAGCTCAGGCACTGAAATAAATTGATAAGGTTCGTTCTTTTTGAACCAGTATTGCTCTTGGTCCTTCCTCGAAGTGACCTCTTGCAGAAAATCAGCAACTCCTTTCCTTTCTGGGCATTTGAATCCCACACTCTCAAAGAACTCAAGGACATTCTCTCGTGGACCTTGGTAGACAATTTGACCCTCTGAAAGCAGAATAATGTCGTCAAAAAGATCGAACGTTTCAGGCGCAGGTTGCAGAAGAGAGATTATCATGGTTACATCCATAATATGAACCATCTGCCTCATAAACTTCACAATTTGGTAAGTGGTGGAACTATCTAGACCAGTTGATATTTCGTCCATGTAAAAAACTTTTGCTGGCCCAACCAACATTTCTCCTGCATATGCCAAAAACCCGATTTTGATAATATTGTTATCACACAAGGCAATTCCATAGCATGGGGAGACCTTAAAAAACTGGAATTTTGTTTGGTTTGTGGGTGAAGAAGGATTGAGGAAAACCAACATTTGGCCTCTGGTTGTCACTAAAATGCTTTTCACATACCTGTTGTGACACGCTTCTTCTGTCCACCAGAGATACCCCTTCTCATCCCATCTCCCACCATGATATCAGCACAGATATCTAACCCAAGTATCTGTCATATAAACTTAGTAATCAGTTCAATAAGGTAGTTGAGGGCATTACAATCAACATTAGACACCAGAAAGATGAGAAAATAAACCTTAAGAACATAGTCCGTGACCAAACTAGATTCTTGGCCAGCCATTGCTGTGGCTTTCATGAATGCATCTATCTCTGGGTCAGGTTTAATTCCTGCATCTTTTTCTCTTCTCGATAACTCTGCCAGGAGGTCATATCGGGTTCCAACTCCCAAGCAGCGTCCTGAGAAGTCTAATGTCTCTCTGACAGTCATCTCACCATGGTGGAGATCATGCTGGCTAATATAAGCACAAGTCCTTTGAGGAATGAACTCTGACATTTCGTGGCCACAATAAGTGACTTTTCCGGTTACCTGTTGACATATATCGTATTAACTCTGATGTTAAATTAATATTTATTATAATAATTCTGATATCAAAATTAATGTAGATTAGAAAAAAAAATTAAGGATGAGAAAAAAAGAAAAAAATGATAAGAATTTGAGAAAGAATTAATATCAATAATTAATAATAATTAAAATCTAATCGAGTTTACAAATCTTATATATATAAGGAAATCATAAACTCTAAAATAAATAAATAATCAAAATGACAACTAAACTCTTAAAAATTAAAAGAAAATACTTAAAAGATAAATATTAAATAATTTTCATGATTAATCTAAAATATATATCTAATTCCTACACGATCCCCATCATTCTCTTCCGGTTGAGAAAAACTCTCCTCCATAGAGTCTTCAAAGTAGAAATACCTTACGAGAACAGAATGAAGATGATAGAACGCTTTATGTAGAATGAAAGAACTATCAATATTTTTCCATCGATCAGAATAAATGCAATAATCTCCATCTGTAGCAATGTAAATCTGGTCACGTAGCACATCATCTATTTGCCCCGAAATACACGATAGAAGTGAAAAGATAAGAACTAGAGCTAATACTGAGGAAGAAGCAATTCCACTTATAGAAACACCTGCTAACAAAATAGGAGGCTATGGAGTATCTCGATTAAGTAGCATGTCATTCAAATAAAAATTTGGACTGATACTAATATTCAATGAAAAATTAAGCAATTAAGTATTAAATTCAAACTCAATAATAGCAAAAAAAATTTCATTAGATTTGAACAAAAGGTATTCAGTGGGACATGACATCAATGACAAATGAGTAATATATAACACCCTAGTGTTGAAAATAAGAAAATATAAACTTAATTGAATACTTGACAGTAGACAAAGAAACAAAGTTTACACTCTTAAGTGAAGCAGAGTCCAGAACAATGTCAATAATCTCAGGTGGAGAAGAATCTACAACAATGTCATCATGATTCGGAATAGTAGACATAAAAAAATTGTCAACAAATTCTAAAATAGATAGCTCAATATGTTCAACATCTTACATAAGAATCAACTGAATGAATTTTTCCTCAAGTTCAATAATTGGTGATGGTTCAACTTTTGGCTCCAATGAGGTACGAAACATGATAGGATAAAAAATAATCTCATCACTAATATCAATGTTCAAACAATTGAAAATATGTTTTGAGGGATGAAACGCATGAGGGTCCAACGAAACAGAAAATATGGCTATCATTATGCAGATGTCCGACATTAGGTGAAACTAGAGACTTGTCTTTATTTTTTTTCCATTTGTTGACTTGCAAGAATTTTATTCAAGCAGGAAAGTTGACTTGTTAATTCAAATAATTGGTTTTTCATCCCTCTACATTCTTCACGTGATTAGCCTAGTGAATGTTTAGTATTGACAACTCTAATTTCAAATATTTTAACCTTTTTTTTCTATGGAAATTTGGGCTTTTGAATGGTCACTAATGACATTGAAGATTAACCTTGATGATGACTTTGGAAAGCATGACGTTGGTAATTGTTATATGACCTAAGTGTTTCAGAGTAGTATTCTAGATAATCTTCATAATAAAACTCAGACTTACTATGCACTTTATGATGACTTCGAGAAATTTTAGGAGTGAAATAGGCATAGTGATGACGTTGTGGAAAACTATGAACTTAAGACATTCTTGATATTGGATAAGTATATGAATAGGCATCATAATGATTATATGAACTCACGATTGACTTTGAAAGATGAGAATAACATAAGAATGAGTTCAAGAATATAATTGATAATTATAAGAAGTGAAAAAACTTAAATAGAAAAAAATATGTTTTGGAACCTTTGTAAATTTTCTAATTTTCCAATGAATAAAAATATTAGTCTCAAATTTTATGAGAGTATACATACCATAATCAAGCTTTGTTGTGATAAAAATTTTGAAAATTTGAAATTTGTTGGGGGATGATTCTGTAATTTTTAAAATTTTTGGGATGATGTTTATATAATTTTTTAAAACTTATGAGGATAATTTTATAATTTTCTAGATCTGTTGGTATGTTTCTACAATTTTGAAACTTATGAATGATATTTTTGTGATTTTTAAAATTTTTGGGGGTGATTTTATAATTTTTAACAATAAGTCTTCTTCTCCACGTCGTTGAAGCTACCAAAGCTACGCTTTCTAAACCCTAGTTCTCTTGTTTTTGGTTTGCACAAGGAGGGGGTTGGATGGATGGTTGTGGGTGATGATGTTGGTGGCGACGATGAACAGTGCCGCGATGAACAGTATCATAGTGAAAAGTTTTTTTTTTTGTATGGATCGAAATTGGGCTCTGATACTAAATTAATGTAAATCTTATTAGCTCTGATATCAAATTAATGTAGATCGTATTAGCTCTAATATCAAATTGATGTAAACTAAGAAGGGAAAATTATGGATGAGATGAAAAGAATAAAGGGATGAGGAAAGAAGAAGAAAGAGAAGAGAAATTGAGAAAGAAGCAATATCAATAATCAATAATAATCGAAGTATAATCTCTCAATAAATATGTATCCCCTATATCTATAAGGAGTTCACAAATCCTATATATATAAGGAAATTATAAACCTTAAAATAAATAAATAATTAAAATGACAACTAAACCCTTAAAATTAAAAGAAAATACTTAAAAAATAAATACTAAATTACTCTCATGATTAATCTAAAATATCTATTTAATTCCTACACAATTCTCCACATAAGTTAATGAAAATACACTAACATTTGATTACTACATCTAAGCAAGATATTGACAAATTCTCGAACATTGTGACGATGAGTGAGGTGGAGGATTACATACCCTTAAATTCTTGTCCAGCCCTCCAGCAAGTGCCTGCAGTAACGTAGTCTTTCCAGCACCTGGAGGCCCGAGAAGTAGTGCCATCCTGACAACACAGTTGACAAGCATGGACAGGAAGTTCAAAAATACATAGTCAACAAGCAGTGTCACATTGTGTATACTCACAGGCCATGGTTGCGCTAGATTGTAGGAAAGCTTTTGATTATGATTTGACAAATTACTTCAAGATACTTGTGCTTATACATTATTTCCCCTTTTTATATGGCTATATAAAAGTGCAAAATTGGTGATAATAGAATGAGTTTGATTCCATAAACATACCTTGATGGTTTCACGATTCCACTCACATCATGAAGTATCTTAACAACCCTTTTCTTTGATGGAAAAAGCTTCAGTGCTCCGAGAACACCCTGTTAACAACAACAAATTGAAATCTTCACCAGTAAAAAGAAAAAACTTCCACTGTGTATTCATCATCTCTCCCGGATACAATAGAAGCCTCAAAAACCAAAACAAATAAGGAGATTTCTCATTTCGAATTCTGTGTGATCAATATGCGTAGTAGGAGAAATCATTAGCTCTAAGAACTAGAATTTTAACATGAATTTCCTTGACCAATAATTACTACTGGGGAAAAACCAGACAATCTATAAGTGCATCTTACATGTGCAAATCGAACAATAATTGAGGATCTCCATCCTAGTTGTTGGATATGAAAATAAGCTAATTGACCAATTGAGAAAAGTGAAGAACAGAATCAGCTACCTCTGCCATATTCAGGGTAGCATTCAGCAGGGTTGGAAGCGCCCTCGATCCAACATGTACGTCTCCTTCAATTGCCAAGTGCTCAAACCGAACTTCAATTTTCGGAATATCGATTCCAACCCTGTTTTGACAACATAATTAAAGTCCCAAAAACATTATTTTATAAAATAATTCAAAAATCAAAAACACTAAATATACAGACTATTATCTACAACAAGACTCAGAAAAAGTTTTAATTGTCACCTATCGGTACGATCTCTGAGTCTCTGAAGAAACCTCTCATTATCATCTTCCACAACCTTGAGAATACTTTCCATTAGTTGCTTCTTATCTCTCATCCCAAGATTGGAAACATCAACCTCTTCATGAACAATTCTACCAGTATCCAAAACTTGCTTCAAAATTCCCTTCCTCAATCTATCGTAAGTTGGAAGCCTCTCAATAGCAGCCCACTTTAGCTCTTCCTCATCATCATCTTCTCTCCGACTCCTCTGAAAAGCGTCCCCTCCTGGCCCCGCGAACGCCTCCCGGATACTGGCTGAGGCCCAACTTCTCCGGCTGGAAGACGCAAAACTCAGCCTCCTGCTCATTGACCCTCTGCTCATAGATCTTGGCAAGTCATCTGAGGATAATGTTGCTGCCATTTTTACTGGCTGCAACTCTCAAAATTACCTTTCTTGAATCCTTTGATTCAAATCAAACCGCTGTCTAACGCTCTAAACTTAGATAATAATTGCAATTCACCGACTTATTCTTCAAAGCTGCAGAGAATTCATAAATATGAAAAACGGTGAAGTTTATGCTCAGTAATAAACCAGTAAGAACCAAGACTTATACCATACACATACTGCAGAATTACCCTTCTTGAATCCTTTGATTCAGATCAAAGCTACGTTTTCCCTTCATCTGTCTCCTCTGAACTCAGGAAAGAATCGAAATTCACCGAGTTGTTCTTCAAAGCTGCAGCAGGAAATTCATAAACATGAAAAATAGTGAAGCTTATGAATAGTAATGAAACAGTAAGAATAAAGAGTTATAGCACACGGGCAGCCCACTACACGAGGCTCTGACAAGGCATACTCTCCTCACACCCGCATATGAAGAGGCTGTTTTCGTTGTATTACAAATGCATATGCCAAAAAGAGGAAAGGGAAAAAGTGCCAAAGGTCTAAATAGTTAAGAGTCCTTACGCCACCAATTAATGCATGAACAAGTAGGTGCCTCTAAGCAATGTTTTTTTCGGAAGGTATCCTATAAGCAATGTTGATAAGAGATATATGTAAGTAGATCTGTAGTTTTCACCATTTTGATGTGGTGGAAGGGTATGGGTACTTAAAGGGGTGATTGTTAGTTAGTATTGGCTTGGAGACAGTTATATGGGGATTTTTTTAAGGACGTACAGTGTTATAAGTACGGAATCATGGAGGATGGTGACAAAGGAATGGGTGTTGCGGAGAGTTATGGAGGTCACTCAAAAGATTGCATGAAATGGATCTTACATAGAAGAAGGTTTTGTCACATATTGGAGAAACCCAGCTAAGAAGGAAAGGAATGAGAATCCTTTTGATGATACACACACTCTATATTTATCAAAAAAAAAAGATACACATACTCTCTCTCTCTCTCCCTCAATTTGGATCGAGTCCGTCGGCATTTGGGTACTTGTTTCTCTGACTTTTCTCCTGTATAAATCAATCCTATCTGGATCGGCTTAAAGAGGATAATCACATACATTGCGTTTCTGCACTTCTATAAAAGCTGCAGTTAGTTGTTACTGTAAACTGTAAAAATCTCCTCGGTGAAAAAACATTTAATTACACCATATAATCATCCATACGTGATTATCCAATAAAAATATAATAAAGTATCAAGTAAATCCTATATAATTCAATAATTATCGTAATCTAGTGACAACCCCCACATAAGATAAGAGAGTCCACTTTATCCAATTTCTTGTATTTTAATTGAACGGTGACACCACCCTAGTGTAAATAAAAAGGTCATAGAGAATGTAATTTGTAAGATTAAAATTGAGATTTTAATATTTTATTATTTTTCATAATCAAGCACGAAATACCCAAAACAAAATTTACCATCAAGGTTCTTTTTGGGTACGGTATTAAGGGCATAATTGTCTATGGATTCAAAAAAAATTCATGGGGTATTTCATATCATCTTATCCACTTGCTAATAGTTGGTATAACAACCAAGGTTTTTCTTAAAGGTAGGGGCTATTCCTATGCGATAAATATTTATTTTTACCTCACTAAAATTTTTATTATCAAACTATTAAATCCAACCATTCTATACCCCCACCTTATTTCAACTAAATTTATCTTATACTATCTACAACCTTTTAATAATAAACCCACCTTCTATATTCTCATAAATAGAATTTTATTCACTAGTTAAAACCTTAAGTGGAGTTAAAACTTTAGGCTAGCATGTGATTTGTGGGACGTGAGTGGTGTACTACATAATGATGACCTTGACACTGCAAAAAAGTATATTTTAATTCATCATCATGATGGTTTGTGTCAAACGTTTCTCAATTCAATAAAGCTATTTGCATATAATTTGGAATATAATATTGAAATTTAATGTATTTTAATTTTTTGATTAATAATAAATTTTATTTACTAATTTAATGATGATTCTCATATTAGATTTTCAAAGGAGACCGCCTCTCTTTGCGAAAGATGAAAAGACTACTGTCTAACATATATAAATAGTGTTGAGTAATGTTAGATTGATCAAATTTTAGAATCAAATTTAGAGTCAAATAATATGACAGTTGATTATTTAAAATTTTTATTGGGGCCTAAATGACATGACACCAATCAAAAAAACCCAAAAATTTTTATTGGGGCTCAAATAACATGACACCAATCAAAAAAACCCAAAAATTTTTATTGGGGCTCAAATAACATGACACCAATCAAAGAAGCTCAGCCCAAATGACATGACATTAATTAAAGAAGCGCAAGTCAACTGTCATGTCATTTAGACTCCAAATTTATTCTCAAAATTTGATCAATCTAACATTATTGAAATAATATTATGTTATAAAATTCTTAGGCTAAGAAATTTATAGTTCGGGTTCACCGTAATATATTTTCTCTCATTTGTTCTCAATAATAAATTAGTCAGACATATATTTAAGTATTTTGTATTATGTATCAGTGAGTCTCAATCGATCCACACTGGTAACCTATCATTGAGAAGATTATTAAAAAAAAATGAAAAATCTAATTGACAAAATATAAATTCAAAAAATTCTTCTAGAAGATGGGCGACAAGAGAGTGGTGCAAAGAAAGAAACTGTCAATAGTGCGGCACTAAATAGAAGGAAGATGGGATGTTTTGGCCTCCTAAAGGGGTAATAAATAGCATCACCTTATGTGTCTCTCTATCCATAGAATTTAATATTTCTTTTTATTTTGCCTTTGTTTTTTGTTTTTTTTTAATTATAGTTTTGAATTATGGGTCAAGTACATGAGAAAGTCAGACATGAGATTTCTGACTTCGAGTAACACCCCAAAAAACTATCCTTTAGATATTAGTATTTTAATATATTTGCTCAATAATTAAGAAAGTATTCCAATTTTAATGATTCGGCTCAGTCAAGAAAACGATGAAGTCATCAGTGTGGTTGTTCATCCGAGTCGGTGGGTAAGAATTTTTGGATTTATTTGGTTTATTCAACCCGATTAAGTATAATGTTTCAACCCAAATTTCATACAAATTTCACGAAATGCGACATGTCTTACAAATTTTTAAATTTTAAGTTATTAATTTTTTGATCATTTTAACAACTCAATTACTAAATTTTTTGACTACTTTTACAATTAGATTGTTAAAAAATAAAATAAAGTTATGTAAATCAATACAATAAACTAAAAAAACTAAAAAAAAATACAATAAATTTGATTAATTTGTTCTCTAATAGTCTAAAACAATATAAATAAAACACAAATCACAAATCATATGCTTCCTAAACGTTATTTTATGACAAACAAAATGAAGTCGTTTTATTTCTATCCGATATTTGCAAAATACTAAAAACATATTCCATTAGTTGATCGAAAAAATTCAGAAGCCGAATTATCGAATATGATAGGATCGAAATATTACAGAAGGGGTGGGGTGGGTAGAATTTTGAACACCCCAAACTTTATGTGTCTTCATCCTGAGATTTTAATATATTTTTATTGTGTCTTTGTTTTCTTGAAGTTCTGAATTATGGGTCAAATATATGAGAAAGATAAGTTTTGAATGGTCATGCTGGAAACAAGTTTTTTTTTTTTGAACAAAATGCTGGAAACAAGTTAGAAAGATAAGTTTTGAATGGTCATGCTGGAAACAAGTTTCCACTTTGAGAGGGAAAAGCTGACTTCCAATTATCTTCTCTGTACCCAACCCACGGACCCAATGTGTGTAATTACAGTACTAGCAAGGAGGCAACTACCTCATAAAAAGTGAGCAAAGTGGTTGTCCATCTGCCCACTCACATACATTACAGCTACAAGCACCACCTTTGGGGAGAGAGAGAGAGAGAGAGAGAATTGCTTATTGTTTATATGAATTATCCATTAAATGATGTATACGTAGACCTTAGCCATTAGTTCTTAATCGTGTCATCAAACACCTTGCAAAAATCTGTCAGTCTGTCCAGCAAAACCATGGCTAAAGTAGGCCACCCCTAGTTTCTAGAGGGTTTAGTTTGCTTGTGGCAAGTAGTATGCCAAATAGCTTTCATTTGATAATTGATTTAGATGGCCAAATTAACAAGTCAAACTCGTGTTGCTTGTTCACATGGGAATATCATCTGAAAGATAATGGACAAGCTATCATTCAATTTCTAGTTTTATTGATTTAAATGTTTATTTTTTTTTATTATTTCGTGTTTTAAGTGATATAGTGTCTTGGCATACCAGTGAGATTAAATCATTGTAAACTAAATACCTTTGAATGCATATTACGAAAATAATATTTGTGTGTGTGGAGCAAGACTGTATAGATATGTCATTTTCCAGATTTCCTTTCGATAAAAACCTCGTATATTGACTAATTTTATCTGCATATATATCACTCCAAAGCTACGCACCACGAAAGTTGAGGGCTAAAGTCAATACCTAACAGGATTAACTATTTAATATGAAATACTCTTTTATCTTTAAAAATGTTTAATTCATCCAAAAAATATACATTACATAAAAAGAGAAGAGAGAAAAAAAAAATCAACTTCATCTATAGAGAGAGACAGAGATATTATGTAAGTATGTATAAAGTCATATTGTATTAATACCAAGACAATGATTTGGTGTTGTATCATCTAAAGTCCGTATTTGTGGACATCATGACTTTGCCCTAAACGTAGAATCGTATTCAAATTAAACTCATATATAAAAAAACACACATACACGCACACACACATATATATACAAGACTACAGAATCTGAATGTTGCTTATAAATTTCTTTTTTGCTTTATATTACAAATTATTAATTTTATTCGGCTTTGGCTTTATGTGATGAAATGGGTGACAGTCTCCACTATCTAATAATTATTATTCTTTGAAGGTCCTAAATTATCAGTTATTAGACTTTTTTTTTGGTTTAGCAAATAGATATGCAGATAAATTATTTTACATATCCGTCAAAGAGCATTATTCTATAACACCACACCACAAAGCTATTTATTGGAGATCCCACCGCACTTGCGTTGGGGCCGAAACTTAGACTCCACCGCGTGTTCTATGCGCTGAAATGTAGGTTGAGTCCTACCGAATTGTAGTGACTATAGAAATTCAAATTCAAGTATTGAACGAAAAAGTTCGAGTTCTTAACCCACTACACTCACCGCTCGGTGGTGTTATTAGAATATTAAACTGTTGAGTTTTTCTATACTTCTATAACTGAAAAACTTGGTCCTGGTTAGATATTTTTGCCACAGAAACAAGAGGTGAAACTTACCCATTACGACCTTCATTAAATACACAAATGCACAAGTACCCAATTTTCCACTCTAAAAATCAATACTCCAAGAGGGGTTCTCGAAATATTTATAACTATGATGATGTAATAGAAATATTAATGTGCATCATCAAATCAGTATTACAATCAACAATCAGCTGTTATAGTTTAGAGCAAAGCATCTATAGTAAAGGAGAGAGCATCTGGAAATCGAGGGGTGAACCCAGAAAGAATGATATAATTGAACTACCACAGAGAGGGACACGAGAAAACAAATATTATCTTTTGTTAAAAATGGTTGACGCATTAACCTCCCCACGAGAGAACCGTGAGTGAATTAAGAATACCCAACTAGGTTATGTGGAGTTGGTAATTAAAAATATTAGTGATTTACTGTGAAACAAAGTTGTTTTCTCCAAAAGTTGTTATTTATTATAGAAATTATAAAGTTATTAAATATCAACTATTAGATAACGGACTCGTTTATTAAATTTATTATACCTTTAGTATTATGTGATCCGTGTGGTAATTAAAAATACATCATCGTCGGTTCGAACCTAAAAATCAATTTCTTCAAAATTAGAATAAGATTATATATTCCTTACTTCTCTTATATCTTATTTTAGATAAGGACTTTGAGCAATGACTACGATTTACTTTTATTCTAGAAGGATATGTCACATATAGTAAATATGGCGTGTTTGGATTGGAGATCTTGATTAGACTAATTCATTATGATTATTGAGCTCATACTAGTTAACATAATCGCATGACTGTCACCCCCTAACAGATTTCCCCATTTTTTTAAGCCAATCTGGTAATGCCTGGGCAGTGGAATTTATAAGGCTTTCTGTACTTATCAACTAACACTTCCTTGAAGGAAGAACAACCCCACCCCCAACCACCACCACCACCACCACTGGATAAGGCCAGCCAGATCTTGTCAATACTATGATATATGCAGCTTATATAACATGTCAAGGATGGGTTTTTTTTTTTTTTAAATGTTGGGTTTGGAATAACAAAAGGAGGGATATCGATACGCCAACAAGTTGGTAAGGATTGTGCTTTGAGATCATGGACTTGAGCAGTCTGTTTGGATTTTATTAGACCTTGTACAAGGTAACAGATAGTTGAGCCCAAAATAATAATGAGTTTAAAATTTTCACTTGGAGCATTGTGGTGTGGGTATTACGTTTTTGTTTATATAAATGTAGTCTTATGTTACCTATGTAGTAAATACATTGCGCAAGCAGTGGTGGGGCCAGAAAATTTTTCTAAGGTGGACACTTTAACACGTTTTATTCTAATCGATTAAAAAAAAACATATTTATAATACTTGTAATACAGCATGTGCGTTACACGTGAATAGTTTTCGTATATAAAAATTAATAAAAAGTGTTAGATATATGTGTACTTGAATTAAATATCTTATCAAACTTATTTTTTCATCGCTCATATTTTATTATATAATTATGAAAACTTTGTATATTCCCAAGATTTATTGTTCTAATTATAACAAAAAAGAATAAAAATAGTTAGAGTTTGATTTTTGTAGAATTTTGTGATTGAGTGATATTCGAAAAATATTTTTTTTGAAATTCATTGAATTCCACTTTATAATTCATTGAATAAAATTAAAATAATTGTCACTGTACTAATCGTATTTTGAGTTTTATTATAATTATAAATTAGTCATGTATATTCAGATAAAATTTAATATACTACTTTATAAAATCTTAATACAACTTGGGAAGTTTATTATAACTAAAGAATTGTGTTGATCTAATATAAATTGATATATATATATATATATAATTATTTTTTGTTTTGAAAATGAAAGGGGTTAAATTTTTCGGCGAAAATAGAATGTGTGTGTGTGTGTGTGAACACAATGTTATTTTTGCATATGAAATGAGTAATGTTAGGGCGATAAGATTTTTGAACACTTCATTAAAAATTTTAATGATATATATATTTTTAAAGGTAATATAATCAATCAAAATTTTTTATAGAAATTGATATTTATAAATGTAGAATAGACCACTAAAAAAAATATAAGGATATGATGATAATTTAAATATTTAATTATGGAAAGATAGAGTGATCTTTACAATTTTGTATACAGTAAAATAGTGATTCAAAAGTTTTCATATTAAGATATTTTTAGTAGTAGTATAAAATCGATAATTATAAAAGGATTGAGTAGCTATTGCAATTTTTCATAAGTGCAAAATAGTGATTTAAAAGTTTTTTATGTTATGGTATTTTTATTAATAGTATAAATATAAATTTATTTTATCAATAATCCTTAAAAATTTGATGCATACACGCATACAAGAAAAAAAAAGATTAATTATAGTCTTTTATTGAAAATGAGGTTAATTAAAATTAGTTACAATGGTCCTAACAAACATAAACAATACAAAATTGACACGATTAACACGTTTAAATAATATTATAAGAATAAAATGTCAAATTTTTATTAAGTAGTTATCTAATTCTTCTACAAAAAAAGATATTTTTACTAATTTTTATTATATTTATTAAGCTAATTTTTAGTTTATAGAAAAAAAAAAGAACATTAGTTCAATTAAGTGATAATAATTTTTTAGACATAAAAATGAGCATTAAATTTTTTATTCACATGTTAAATGCGTCATCACGAACACGACACGAAAATAAATTAATCAACACAACATTAAACAATTAGTTAAACGGATTGAATTAAAATAAATTAATACTCAACACAAATTTAAAATAAAACGACACAAACATAAATACGACGTTATTGTCGGTCCTATCTGCCACTTTTCGAGGATCGGAGATGTGGAGAGGATTGATTAGTTATATTTTGCAAAGATCGGAGATATTAATTAATTATGATTATAATTGTTGAATCATGATAACGTTTAACCCGAACACGACAAAACTTTTAATAAACAAATAACACAACACAATTCATTTAACCCATTTAAAAATAACAAAAAATATATATATTATTTTAACAAATTTTTACACTCTTTATTTTTTTTTCCAACCATACTTTCGTCAATTAAAGGAATTACAGTTAGCAATGATTAGCCACATGACAAACCACGCCACAATGATCAGTCATGTTAAGCCACACCACAGTCCACTTGTGAAGCCAACAGCCACAACCTCTTTTATAAGCATATAAGTCTCTTTTCTTCACTCCCCCCGCCGATGTGGGATTCAAAGAAAAAGTAGATTAATGCTTCAACGACTAAAAGTTTTTATTTTTTAATTTTTTTTTGAACTGATTTCTTTACTTTTTTTTTTGAAATGTTTTTTTTATTTTTTTTTTCTTTACTCATTTATTATTATATTAAATTTATTTAAATGGTTAAACGGGTGATAAACAGTTTGACAGGTCTCACCCGAACACGACCTATTTATTAAAAGTGTTTGGCGTGTCAACCCGTTTATCATCCAAACCCGTTAAACTATCATCTAAACTCGCTTAATTCGTGTCAATTTGTCTCATTAATCGTATCGTGTTAAATTTTGACAGACTTACTCCTAACAGTATAATACTACTCAAACTTTAAAAAAATTAGAAATTTAACTAGGGTTATTTAGGACCTATAGAAATATATCATATAAGCTACTGGATTCATTTGAAGATTCCAAAGGATTAATTTGAATTGATAGTTTTTTTGTTAGATTCAAAGCTATAGAGCTAAAAGACAATAAAAAACAAAAGAAACTATCAAATCAAATCAACTTAGATTACAGTATTGTTTTAGACAGGAAGTCGGAATTTATTACTAATCTATCTTATTTATTACTAATCTATCCTATTTATCAAATTTATTTACTAATTTATTGTCGTTTTCAACTTATTTATCAAATTATCGCTGTTTTAAAAGCGAATTTGACAAATCTCATTTTATGAGAAAAGTGAATTTGAAAAATCCGACTTCATTTGGAAAACGGATTTGACAAATTCGACTTTATAGGGAAAGCGAATTTGGTAAATCCGACTTTATAGGGAAAGTGAAACATACCAAATCTGACTTCATTTAGAAAGCAGACATACCAAATCCATTTTTTAATATTTCATCTAATTTTCTTACTGGGACACCCGAAATTTTTGGCTTTATATATTTTCTCCCTAAAAAATAAATAATTCATTTTTATCATATATTTAATTATTTAATATTTGATTAATTTATAATTAATATATTTTAAAAAAATTTAATATAGTGGAATCGATTTTTTGAATGTTCAAATTTTATATTTTATCGTGTCTTCAGACACGAGTTATAACTAATAAATTTATATAAAATCTATTAGTGGATTTTTAACGACTAATAAAGGTGATAATTTATTCATAAAGAATATATAATCAGAGAGATCAAACGTATTCAATAAATAGTCAAATATTCTTTTGGCGATTAACACTATTATACATATAAAGGCTTGCACCTTGGTAAGTTTGTTTTCCATATAAAGACGGATTTGGTATGTCCGCTTTCCATATAAAGATGAATTTGATATGCCCGTTTTCCCTATGAAATCGAATTTATCAAATTCGCTTTTCAATTGAAGTCGGATTTGATAAATTCGCTTTCCAAATGAAGTCTAATTTGTCAAATTCGATTTTCCCATGAAGTCGAATTTGTCAAATCTACTTTTAAAACAACGATAATTTAATAAATAAATTAAAAACGACAATAAATCGATAAATAAGTTTGATAAATGAGATACATTGGTAATAGATTCCGAAAAATCGGATAAAATTTAGGTCTAATCATTACACATAGTTTGACTTGTTCACAAAAAAACAAAAAAAAAATACTTTTATATGCATATGAGGTGTGCGCGGCAACATTTAATATATAGATGTGTGATTGATATGACTACTTCCATTGTCAAATTTGGAAAAGACTAGTCAAATTTTGGCAATCTATATACCTATTTTAGAATAAATACAAATTTATCACTTGATCAATTAAATTATGACATTTAAAATATTACATACAGATCTCTTGAAATTTATATGTACATAACACTTAGACCTTTACTGTTAGTTTATCTGTCAATAAATTACACCTAAATTCCCTGAAATTTATAGACGTATAATAATTTTATATTAATTATAATTTTTTAAGAAAATATTATATATTTTTTTAATTTTATTTCAATAAATAACATAATATAACATGAATTTTGGTTGTAAAATTCATATTCTATTATGAATGATTTAGATCCTTTATTTAATTTTTTAGATTTATTTCAATATATAGTATAATTGTATACTAATTATGAATTTTTAAGAAAAAAATTTAGATTTTTATTTTTGATTTTATTTCAATAAAAGGTAAAATAAAATATGAATTTTTGTTATAACATTTAAAATATTTGATATTATGTTTTTGATCTTTGATTGAAATATTGTTTATTTAATTATAATATTTTAAACTTGAAATGTCTAATTATTATATGTCTACAAATTTCAGAGAATCTATATGTAATTTAATAACGGATATTGACGATAGATGTCTATGTGTTACGACTGTACATACCTCAAAGGGTCTTTATATAATATTTCAAATGTTAAGAAATGACAAATTTCAAAAAGTCGAAATATAATTCTCCCATCAATTTCAACTTTTCAAATTAAAATCACCTTTCTCAATTTTAAAAAAATAAAAGAACAGTCAAGGTTTGATTGAAATTTAAATGTACAATTTATATCTCATCTAAACTCATCAAATTAAAACCAATGGCTCAAGATTCATTTTCACTCAAACAACACACGTCGCATTGCGCGCACACACACACAACATCAATTTGATCTGGTGTTCATTTGGGTGTTTTTTCAAATAAATTTTATAAAATTTGTTAAATGAATGGCGAAGACACACTCATGTAACCGACTCCAAATAATTAAGACATAAGACTTGGCGTGGTTTGGTTTGTTTTTATAAATTTTGTTATAGCTTGAATGTTGTTGTAGTTTGAATGCTAGAGCTTTGGTGTTTTGAATTTTAAATTGGTTTTGAATGTTATAGTTTAATTTTTCTAAGTTTTAATTTGGGTATTTTGAATGTTATATTTTTTAGGCTGCCGTGCTTTCGAACCTAAGCAATATGCAACAACCAACAATTTGAGAGATTAAATCGATGAAAGAGTAAAAGAAAACAGAAGGTATACCGCAAAGTTGCTTATCTTTGTTTTCTTCTAACGAGGCCTTCTGCTTTGCTTGCTTTTCCACTAGAAACCGTTCGTCCTCTTCGGCCTTCCTTCGTCCCTTCTTTCTTCTGTTTTTTTTCTCTTCAAACTTCTCCCTTCTCTCCTGCTCTGCTTCCCTTCTTTTGCCGCTTCCTCCTTTAACGCCTGCCCCCTCTCCTCTTTAAATTGAATGAGGTACTATGGAGACTTAATCAGTGGGAACTTAGGCTCATAACCGTTATTTAATAGGTGATGTGGGGATTTAGTGGCCTAGCTGTAACGTTGCATTGAATGTTAGGATTATCTATATTTATATACTATATACTACTTATAAAAGCACCTAAAAGTAAAAACATTTATTTTCCAATTTTAACCCTGATTTATCTTACAAAACCAATCTTATCCTTCATCCATTAGTTATGGCAGGTAGGGGTTATTTAGGTTTTCAGGCCTTAGAAATATTGAAACTAATACTTTTAAAAGTTAGTCACAAGTTTTAACTATTAGACCCTATGTATTCCATTTGCATTGAATGTTAATATTTATATCTATCTATATCTATATATACTAATTTATAATGTTGCTAATCTCAAAAACTTTTGATTTTGTTTTTTGTTCCTTAAGAATGTGATTAATTACTCCTAAATCTATCTATACTTCTCAAATGTCAACATCCTTTTGTACTCTTGGTCTGCAAGCAGCCTAATTAAATTGACTACCTGAATTAAATTACTTACTTGAATTACACAGTTAGTTATGGAAACCTGTTCGATGTTGAACTTTCGGAGTTTTGTAATTCCATGGCACAACGGGTGGAAGCTGTTTGGCTGTCCGAAATTTTGAAACAGTTTCTTGGAACCAAGTTTTTGTAGGTGTAGTGAGCTTAAGAGGTCACATAAAAAATATCCAAATATTTTCTCATCAGCTTATTCCTTCCTTCACTATCCAATCTTGATGGAGTCTAAGCCGAAGCTTCGTCTTCTCTTTGTAGCTGCCAAGCAGAACGGTTGCGATTGTGTTAATGTGAGGTTAGACGGGTAATAATCTAAATGTGAAAACAATGGATACAAAAAAGGGTTGGATTTAGGTTGGTGATGTTGTTGAGATTTGGGGAACTATGTGTTTCTCGTACAGTTTGTGTTTGTACAACAATTTTTGGTTCTATAGCACAGTTTCCCTTGCTTCAATAATTCTTGACGCGTGTTCCTGTGTCTCTCTTTGTTATTGTTATTCATAGGTTGCATGGTGGTATTCTTTACTATTTATGAAGTGATTGACTAACGATTTTATCGATAAATTAATTTATTGGAATTTAGCAGTGTTTTGGGTCCTTTGGATTAAATGATTTCTGGTTTTTCGATTTTTTACTCTTTTTAATATTTAGTTGCATGCAATATTTTGTGCCAAGTTTCGAAAAGTACATATGCTTATAGGCTACATTCAAACACACATTTTTTTTATTTGATTTATAGTGGTTTTCCAATTCTGGGATTTTAGTATTTCACTTAATATTGTGAAATTTGTGCAGGCAAGGAGTGTGTTTTTGTCGAGTCCTATAAGACCATATACTATGAATGAGTGATGGTTATGAGAATCTAATTGAATTTGTTAATGTAAGTTGACCAGCTTGGATCTAGATGGAGTGGATGAACAAGTAAAGGATAAATGAATTACCATATTTTGATGGTGATCATGCATATAATGTATAAATTACAAATTCTATTAGAGTAATGGCAAAATTTTCAATGCCAACGATTCATATGGGTTCATGGAAAATTTTATATGATCTATATAAATTTCTACTAATTGATTTTTTTACTAGAGATAGAAAAAAAGTATAAAGTGGGTTTTTTTAAGACTTTTAGGGGTGATGTTGCTTTGTTTTTTCTGTATTGCACCATGGAAAATTTTGGAATTCTACTTCCAAATGCAGTACTAATAAGTTTTAGGGTCATCCAAATAACCTTTAAGAATGGTGTTTGATTGTTGGATTTAGTATAAAAAGGAATACAAAAAGAAAAGGAAGAAAAAGATGTCCTGCCACTTTCCCAAAAAAAAAAAATGTCCTGCCAAGAATAACATGAGAATTGTTAATTTTCTTGAAGTAGTTGGTGTGCTTTAAGGCGAGTATGAGCTAATGGAAATCAACATTTAATAATTCGATTTGTGGGATCTAGATCCCTCCGATTCACTTTTTTTTTTTAAAAAAAAAAAAATTGTTGTCATTCACTGTTCATTAGTATGGGATCCATTTAAATATAAGGGACTATGGATCCCATTGATTATTTACAAGTGATCTACCATTAGAGAAATCAAGTAGAAATATAATTAAAAGGATCTAAATTCAGATTTATGAACTAAAATAAATCGAAAGATTTGTCGGCCAAAAAAGGTTAATTTATTGTAATGCTTACATTCATCAAGCTTCATGTGATAGAAATAAAAACACAGAATGTTAAAACTATGACAATACTTTGTCAAGAATCCTAGATGATCGTCCATAGAACTTAGATATTCCATGCATAACACTATTGTTTTTTACTAGGGTCCAAATATTTTACATAGCTAAAATATTTATTGTGATTAAAAATTAAATATGGTTAAAATATTTATCGTGGTTAAAAAATTAAAATATAAGTTGTAAAATAAGTCGTTTAATCTAAACAATCTATACCATTAACAAATCCATCTATTTTATTATTTTGAATTATTTGTTTCAGTTTTTACCAATGTTATCAGAATCGGACCGAACCGGTTCAATCGTGAACCGGGACCCTAACCGGTCCGGTTCCTTAGTTGAACCGCCTAAGGAAGCGAACCGACTAAAAACCGAAAAATTGGCTGGTTTTAACAAAAATCGTGAATTGCCGGTTTTATAAAAATCAGAAGGTTTAATGCTTATTTAAAAATTAAATTACATAAATAAATTTTTTTGCCCTAAATCAGTAAATAGCTGCTTTTTTTTTAACCTTATTCTTGGATTAATTATAAATGACACCCTTTCTTTTTCTTTATAATTTACTTGAACTTATTTACTTTGCTTTAAAATACAATAACCCCACTTTGTTACTTAATTTGATTAATTTTATGGCAAATTTTATGTATTTTATACATATTTTATATTTTTTAGCTAAATTATTAAGTTTTATAATTATTATATATATTTTTTTATTTTTTTATTATATGACTGGTCCGACCAGTTGACACAACGGTTGAACCAGTGAACCATTGACCCAGTCTCCTTGCCAGTTCGATGACTGGTCCGATTCTGATAACATTGGTTTTTACCCTATTCCAAATCAACTTTTGATTAGTGTGCTAAATATGAGTGGATTGGTTAGGATGGTTGGTAGTAATTGTTAGGAGCTATTTAGGTTAGATTTAGAAAACTTTTGATTTCCAATTTAATCATATCCTCAAAGGCCTTGATTTGGAATTAATAAATTAATTTTTCTAAATCCTTTTTTCATTTCTTTAAACAACAAATAACACAAAACCACATCAAAAATTATTTTTTTCAAGTTGCTCTAATCTTAACAAATAAACCTATAAATACATGCCACAAAGTCACAAACAATTAGAAATAAAAATATTATAATAAAAAATGATTCATGTGCAGCGCACGTGTGCACCAACTAGTTTTCATAAAAATTGGGTTATTTTGATAGTATTTAAAATTTTATTAAAATTAATGTTAATGTCAATTATACATAATTTATGAAAATTACTGTGTAGCCACCACCAATGCAATCCCACAACCATCAAAAGATGGATAATGTCACTATTTTTGGCAATGTAAGCTCATTATTTCTTTAACTCTATCTAAACAACTATTATTCATTTGTTTAATAACTTATTTATTTTAATTTTTATTCATTAATGTTGTCACAGATGAATAATGATCTACAAAATACCGTGTGATATGCATTTTCTCACTCATCCTTTATTACTTTATATCTACTCTAGTTACCCCTGCCTATTTATTATTCATTGTTTTTTTGTCTGTAAGTTTGAATGCTTTGTCAGAATAGAATAATATATGTGTGGTGATTCACAATGAATATGAATTTAATTCTCTCCGTATATGTAAAGTAGCACACCTGACATCCATTTCTCATTCTTTTTTTATTTTCTTCTGTTTTTAACTAGTGTTTTCTTACATCATATAGAAGTATTCATCACATTCATTTGTCAATTCATTTTTTTTTAAATTAACATTTTCTTACATTATTTATATTTTTTTATAAAAGGAGAAAATAAATGTCAAATGCATTAACGAATGTCAGATCTAAGGGAAAGAAAAAGCTACCTCTTCTAACGAATGAACAAAAAATAAAATTTACCAAGTGGTATGACTTTTCATCCTTTTTTTTCTCTATGGTTTTATGTGTATAAAGATGTTTATGATTTTTTATGTTTTTTGTGAATTTTAATTTTGTTAGCTTCATATTTGTTAAAACAAGCTAATAATATGTTAAAATGTTTATGTTAAACACTAATGAATTTCTGTGCGTTTCAATAACTCATTTTTTAGCATAATAGTGTTTGAATGGTTTACATTAATTATCTCTAAATACTGTTTGAATGGTTTACATTAATTATCTCTAAATACGTATATCAATCTAAATCCTCCTCTTCCCCCCCCCCCCACCCACCACATACAAATGTGTGTTTATTAGTTTTTTCAGATAATTCATGGTAATGAAAATTGATGACAATTGTGTTGATTCAAACTAACGAAAAAAGTAAGGGCATTATGTTTTGGATTTTCAATTGTATAGTAACATAATTCTTGTTTTAATTTTTGAGTTGAAACTTGAATGCATTTTAATAAATTTCATTGATGAGATGTGATATGTTATTTGTAAAAAAAATATTTAAAATTTTGGATTAATGATTGAATAGTGTATTTAATGACAATGAATAAGTGTAGAAACATGTTATCTGTATTAAACAGATCTGTGTTATGTGTTCTAAACATGTCAAAATAACATGTATGCTAACCCAAAAATAATTTGTTTATTAAACGTGTCAATCAGGTCAGGTTCAGGTAATTTGTTTAATAGTCAAGTCGGGTTAGTGTTTACACATCTCGACATGATTATTAAATATGTCAGGTTCAAATTTTGAGATTTTTAACACAAACTCAAAATTAACTTGACACGAAATAACTCAACCTAGCGCGTTTGACACGCCTAATTATTGTGGAAAATCATTCCTTTGAGATTCAACACCTCCACTAGTGCAAGTTGCCCAATTATGATATGTAAAACAACTTTTTTAGTTTGTACTTTAACTTTTCACTTAAAAAAAATATTAATTGTAATTTTTTTTTAAATTTTAGTATTTTATTTTATTTTATCATTTTATAATCAATAACTACAAATTATTAACAAATAAAAATTTACAGCTGTCAATCGATTTGGGTATGATACTGACATTTTTTTGGGATTCCGTAGACTTATACTAGGTATATTATCAGAAAGATCCAACCTATTTTTAAATTTTTTGCCTAACTTTCAGGTAATTTTGGACGTATTGGCTAAGATCTGCTTAATTTCGGTAATTCTGCCTTACCTGCTCTATGTTTCTATCTTGCTTTGTTGGTGGAAGTTGGTATGAATTTGTGCATAATGACAGAGATCACGGACTTTTAGGGTCTAGTAAGTGACCAAAAAATTAATACATTAAAAACAAAACTGAAAAAAAAAATACTTCTTTAAAAATCAAAAAAACTATTAATTTTTTTTATTTTCTATTTTAACCTTGAGTTGTTCATCTCTTTTCTTCGTCTCTCTCTTCACCTCCTCTTCTCAGGCGTGAAATCAAACCAGACCTTATAGCAGAAGCTTCTAGCACGAAACCGACTTGAATGGTAAATGTTTTGACTGGAAACAATGAAATGACGCTCTAAATCTCTACATCAAACTCTCTCACCGATATTCGTACACATCAAATCAGCCACTCACTCACCAAAGACCGAGCTACCGCCGAAAAGGAAAGAAAAAACAACTCTAGTCTCCACTGCACTTCAAAGACTTTTTCACGAGCTCACTTTGCGCTAAAATGGCCAAAACGAGGGCGACATGTATGGGGCTAAAACAAAGCATGAAAATAGCAGAAGCACTTTACAGAGAAACAAAAGAGAAAAAGCCCGATTTTAGATTAATTATTCCCAAATAGTATTCAATGAAATGTATTAGAAACTTAACTGTATTACTTGTGTTTTTGTTTGAATGTATGAATATGACAGGATTATGCATACATATTATGATAGTCGCCGGAGATAGAGGACTTGTGTGACACTAATTTGTTAAAAATATGGTATATGTTTTGTTACATCTATGCAATTTGAATTATATTCTGAATGGAATGATCTTTGTTTGAATGTATGAATATGACAATATTATACGTACATATTATGATCGTCAGAAATAGAGTACTTGTGTGACACTAAGCTGTTGAAAACATGGTATGTGTTTTATCACATCTATGTAATTTGAATTATATTCTGGATGGAATGATCTTCGTTTGAATGTATGAATATAGCAGTATTATAAGTACATATTATGTTCATCGGAGATAGAGAACTTGTGGGACACTAAGCTGTTGAAAACTTGGTATGTCTTTTACTACATCTATGTAATTTGAATTATATTTTGGATGGAATGGTCTTCATTTGAATGTATAAATATGACAGTATTGTGCATACATATTATGATCGTTGAAGATAGAGGACTTGTGTGACACTAAGCTGTTGAAAATTTGGTATGTTTTTTGTTACATCTATGTAATTTGAATTATATTTGGATGGAATGGTTTGGACCTATGGTTTGTAACGGTTGTTTGAAAAATATCTTAGTGCTTTACATTTTATTTTGAAGCTTTTATAGAAGCCCTTGAATTATAATTTGAAGTCTATATTAGGTTGTTACTTAGGAGATCTCAAATCAAGATGATATCCCAAGTAGTCTTGAACAATTTTAAAAAAAGTTTATGTGATAAGTGTAGTTGTTATTGTGATCTTTTGGCTATCTAATTCTAATTCACGTTATTGTCTAGTTCTATAGATTTTTTATAGAAGGGGAACTTAAAACATTGACCTTAACAAGATAAAACCTTTACAAGATAAAGAGTACCATTAGACCAAAAATCCACTGGTTAGATTTTTTATAGTGACTGTGATTAGTATTGTGATAGTGTAGCTATTTAATTTACGTTATTGTTTTGTTGTGTAGAATTTTTATAGTGACTGTGCCTATTACTAATTATTTATATCTATATGAATAAGTAAAATTCTATATATGTTAAATTATTGTATACATATAGTTACCAGATTGAATTATATGGTTTAATATATATTATATTTTATTTTTTGATATGTAATAACAATAATATAAATATATTTAACAAAATAAAAATTAACCCCCGCCCTCGCTCTTGTCCCTGCCTCGTCCCCCGCCTTCACCCTTGCCCCTGTCCCCCATACCTGCCCAAGCCCAAGCCCAACATAATAGTAACTTAGTCACGTGCCAAAGAGAAAGGACAAGAAACAAGTTTTACTTTAGAAAAACTTCCACATCCCGCAGATAGAATTTACCCAATTCTTAAATCAAATATCTTAGTCGCAACAATCCCACCATATTTTTTTGTCTGTTAGCTCTGTCTAGATCTACACATTTGCTTATCTGGTTTTACCCAAAACAGATAGGTTTTCCAAGTGGCTGCTCTTATTGATTCTTTTTTGGCTTAGAAAATAATTTTTGGAAAAGAAGTTTGTTCCTTTGTATTGTTTTGAAGGATTAAAGCCATTTAAGGCTTAAATCCTATTTGACTCTTGAAAAATTTGATTTCAGTTTATAAAATTTCTCTTTTCTTAAAAAAAAAAAAGAGACGATAATCAAAGCTCTAATCCTGTGAAGGGGATCAAATGACAAAGCATTCAAATATTTGAACATCAAGTATGCCATGAACTCAGATAAGAATTCACCAACTGAGCAAAGTCACAAAAGATTAACATACCAGCTATTTCAGATCAATACTCATTCGGTCATAACTCTAATTACATGTTCCTTGCATTCAACACTCTACAAACATTGAGCAGGATATGAGGCATCACACAAGATAAGGAAAAAAACGCATTGCTACACTTTTACAATTTCTACATTAGTATGCAATATTAAGAAAATCTCTCCCCCTTTGGCTCTTCCTTTGTTGAATGCTCATGAAGCGAAACTCTCTTGATTCTAATCTAAACCCTAGCTATCTAGTTAAGAGAGGTGATTTACAGTTGGAGTTGATAAGGGTGTTCTCATAGCCCTAACGATTCAAAGAAAAGTAACAAAGAGAGAGCGACTTACCTAGTCAGTGGAGACTAGAGGGCTTGTTATCAATAATGGAGAGAGACTGAGAGAGATGATGGAGAGAAAGACGATGGAGATTGGAGCGAGAGATGATGGAAAGAGAGAGACAACGTAGGAAGGAAAGAGTAAGGGAGACGTTCAAACAGATATCTCCGTATAAGTCTACTGTCCAATACGTATAGTCCATTTCCGATCCAAATAAAATGGGTTTGGACAAATATCCACTTTTTTTGGTCCATTGTCATCCCTAATGGAAATGTTTTAAATTCTGCTCAAGCTCAAATCAAGCTTTAATTAACCACATATTCTCTAGTTCCTAGCCCAATAAGATACTAGAGTCTTCATAAAAATGTCTAGGTTCAATGGCTTGAAGCTAATAAACGAGCATTACCTTAATTGTGTCCAAATACGCAATTTGACTTTTTTGTGATTTTCTTTTGACATATTCTCTCTCATATATATATATATGATAGGAGTTCTAATAAAATAAAAACTTAAAATTTAGAAAAATTAAAACTCATAATAAATCTTTTACTTTTTTTTTTAGGAATATGTTTCAAAGTTTTTGGAAACCTCTAAAATTCGACAACTAAAATTAAGAAATTTTAATTATCTTATCTTAGAAATGACTAAAATTAAAGAATTTTGATTTTACATTTAAATTAATTTGGTGATGTATATATGTAATTTCTATTACTACTGTACTATTTTGATACACGGTATTGATATATTTTAAATGGTTTATGAACTTAAAGTATATCAATATAGTGTATCAAAAACAATATAAAGATAGAAACTAGGGTTTAAGAATTATACAAATTTAAAGTGTATCAATATAGTGTATCAAAACAGTGTAGGAATAAAAAAAAAACTAAGTTTCACAGTGTGATTTCGTAGTATTATATATATATATATGACCAATTAAATTTAAAATTAAAATTCTTTGATTTTAATACTTTTTAAGATAAGATATTTAAAATTCCTTAATTTTAGTTGTCAAATTTCAAAAAATTTTCAAAAAATTTGAAATATATCCCTTAAAAAATGGCGAGGATTTATTATGGGTTTTGATTTTTCCTAAATTTTAGGTTTTTATAATATCATATTTTTCCTAAATTTTCTAAAATCTTTCTTAGGAAATTTATTTATAATAAAAGGGTATTTAAGTCTTTCTATGTCTTAAGTGGACTTTTTATAAAATATTTTTTTTTCTATGCACTTTTTGATAATTAAATTCAATTTCATACACAGCTTCCAAAGATCCTTAACTTATTACAAAACAAATGGGTTTTTACAGCTGTAAAGTATTATCATAAAAGGTTTATTTGTCATCACAAATACTTTTTGTGGTGGCATTGTCTTACCATAATAAGTGTGGTCTCAAAAGATTTTTACGACAGTAACGGTCTGTCTCAAATAGTATTTACGACAGTAAGATTCTGTCGTAAATAAGTTGTCACAAAAAATCTAACACTTTTACTTTTATCATGGCGACAAAAGTGCTGCCTCAAATACAATATTTGGTTGTCGTAAAAAATAGAAAATTTTGTTGTGGAGGCTAATATACTGTTGCAAAAGGTATGTAATTTCTTCTACGTTAAATTAAATATAATTACAACGGCAATAATGCCGCAAAAAAAAAAAACTTTTTTTAATTATTATAGACTGTTGATAACCAATGTTATATATCCTGTGTATATATACACTTCCATCACATAAATTTGAAAGTGCATATTCATACAACTTTTTTATTTTTTGGGAGAGAGAGGGGAAAGGGGATTGAACCCTTGATCTCAAGAAGACAAAGCTTTCATAAGGTAAGCAGTATCATTGGACCAAAGATCCATCGGTATCCGTACAACTACCAAATTCAATATATAGATAAATACAAAAGTAAATATAACCAACATTTTAAAAAATATAGCAATATTTTCATATCAAAAAACAAAAAAAACAATCCAACGAGTTAAAAAAAATGAAAAATATGCACTTTTACAAAACATAACGATCTATGAGTACAAGAAATTAATGCAAAAAAGTTGAACATCCTTCTCAAACGGCTTGTCCAATTATGTAAATGGAATATAAACGAGTCATATCGTATGCATTTCTTCTAATTAGTTTCACCAATACTTGATTTGTTTATAATCATATCATGTTGAGTCTAGTCGTTTACTAAACAGGTGGCTTAAGGAAAATTTAAACCCATTAATTTTATGTCATGTTAACGGGTCGTGTCATATTTTGACACCCCTCGTTTTGATATAAAAAATTGATTTTGTAAAGTTTAATTTTTTTTTTCTTTGAACTAGAAATTGTCTTTTGATATAAAACTACGTAATTTTATAAAATATTACTTGTAACATGAAAAATAGTTGTGGCCAATATAAATTTTTTTAGAGTTTTTCTTCTTTAAACTATAAGCTGTTTTTTAATCTAAAACAACATTTTAATGTTTTATGAAATATTACATACGACGGGAAAAATAGCTGTCATAAATATAAAAAATTCTTTTGAATTTATTAAATATTATTTGCCACAGGAAAAACTGCTTCTTCAATACAAAAATTTCTTTTGAATTTATAACACTATTTACGATAGAAAAAATAGCTATCACAAATATGAACAAAATATTAATACAAACAAGTGTTTTGTGACAATAAAAATAGCTGCCACAAAAAAATTGTCTCAAACACGTCTTTTTGACAGCGAACATAGCCGCTGTAAAAAATTTGTCACAAAAAGTCTTTATTCTTGTAGTGACTTTATAATCCTGCCATATTTCTCCCTAAGGAAATTACTTTAATTGCAAAGAAAAAGCTTTTGAATTAACTCTAAGCTACGATTTTATGGAGCATATGGGTTCTATGATATTATTAATGTGGTCTTTTCATCAAAAAAATTGAGTCACATTAATCAGATACAAACTTAATTTATAGTATTATTTTCACTAAACGATTGTCTTTCGAAATTTTTACTATTTTCATCTGCAATAAATTCATGATAAAATAATTGACAGCTTTGTCTGGGAATAGTTTGTTGCAACAATTATATAAAAGACAAATCATATATAAGACTCTTGCTTATAAGAGAGTCTTAGAGATGTGCACTTGAACCATTTTGAGTAAAAAAATATTTTATATTAAAGTGATTTTTTTTCCAAAGTCCACAACTCAAGTAAGCATTGACGGATTGGATAATAGCCGATTAATCAAATTTGTATCACATATAGCAAACCAACTCGGGAGTCTTCACATTTAAAGAGTATGAAAAGAAAACACTATGGGTTAGTATAGGATAGGAACCCAAGCTTATTGATTTAATGGGTTAAGTTTGCTGGTGTACTGACATGAGTTGTATGTGTAACTCATCTATTAAGCAAGGAAAAGAAGAATAATTAAAGTAAGGGGATTAATGAACTGTGGATAGACAAAAGTAGAAGGCACAAAACATGTGAAAATTAAAATACATCAAAGAAACAAAAAAGTTATGACCACCAGAAACATAGCGTCATACAGTAAAATCATTCAGATTCAAAGTAAAACACTAGTAACAACATGCTCATACTTGTTGAAGTAGTCCATTGATTTCACACACACAACCCTGTGAGAGCTAGGAAAAGAAAGGAATGAGAAACATGTTTGAATTAAAAACCACAAAGTTCTTGAGATAGAGCAACTAGAATATGGAATATGGAAGTATTCAATTCCACTTGGTGTTTGATGTATTGATTGTATATTCAATATTTATTGCCAGAGTTCCTAACGTCTAAACTGTCACTTTGCTTGTTAGTTGTAGGGTAAGAGTTAGAAAGTGAAAGAAATTGAAGTATTCATGTCAAATTAGTTATTATAATTGGATATTAGTACGCCTAGCAAAGAGACATATGAAGCTTATTCGGAACATTAAAATGTAAAATTAATACAAAAATATTCCATATCTCATAGAAAATTACCATCGTGCTCTCACATTGGAAAAGTCAAAAAAAAAAAAAATATTTAAGTGATACCTATTGTATTTTGTAAAGGTACCACTCCAACACATGTATATTTATACATGTTGATACTGATTGTTGAGAGAACTCCCACTTTGTCGAATTGATAGACCTTTATCACCTAAAAAGGAAATTAAAGATTGGAGACTGGAAGATCTTTGGTGGTCGATCTTTCGATGCTTTTATATGTTATTCCTTTCCCTTTTATTTTCCTTATTTTCAAAGAAAGCTAGTAATTGAAGAGTTGATTTTTTGCATACCCCATTAGCTAGCCCAATCCCCCTTTATATAGAGCTTTGTGGTTAGTTATCACCTAATAGGATTAAAGTTCAGGTGCTATTATGACGCCCCAAAATCCAAATGTCATTTAATCATAAATTAAACTGCAAATTATCCTTGATACCATTGCTATGCTTTGATGCTAAGCTGTGATGTCCCAAATTCTAGGGGTCCTGTTTAGTCTATTGATCAACCATCAACTCGCGGAATATCCATGAATATCATATAACTCGATACTACGTTGTTGCGCCCCCATTTATCGAGATCTATCTATACTACTTCTAAACGTGGCTTAAGAAGAAAAACTTTTAATTTCCTTATTTGTCCTTCAATAAGTCTATAATGCCATCCTTATCCTTTCACTCACTAATGCCCAATTGTATTTTTATCTAAAAAAAATATTTTTTGCTACTTAAATGCATTGCATGTTACTTCACCCTTAAAGTGTCCCTCTATCTTCTCCTCTCTCCCTCTTTTCTCTCTCTCTCTCTTTCTCTCTCTCACTCACACTCACACACACACACACACACAAAACTCCAATTTAACGGTTAGTCCTTCCAAGTTAGTAAACTTTTGTTTTTCTCTTTCACCCTTAACCATACAATTAAGTCATTTTCACCCTTGAACGTAAACTAATTTTTATCCCTTTTTTTGACCCTACACATTCTTAGACTAAATACTCTGACTACAGTTACAATATTTTATTAATGGGCTCTTACTTCTTTGCTTCACTGGTCTGCCTGAAAGACGATAAGTCACAATTGGCAAGTATACAATGAGGAGGATAACAAACCACAAACATAGAAAATATCGTTTTAGTGCTTTGATGATGATTGTAGACTACTAAAAAACCTACTCAACCACATTCCACGATGGAAGTTGGTTACAACACATTTCTTGGACCTTTGTGATCCTTATCTGAACTTGTTTAGTAAGATCATTTTGTCAATTTCTAACACTCCGGATGTTATTCCGCTTTCGGCTCTCGCAAGGTTGGGTACACTCAGTTCAATTTTTTGAAGAGTAGTTCAAGAGCCCATTGAAGCAATTGGTAAGTGATAATTTTGGGTGGTGCATTTCTATTCAGGAAGGGGCAATTTTGAGGTCTTAATTTTCATTGCTCTATTTCTCCAATATGTGGTTGTGTTTTTTGGGAATTCTCATATGGGGATTTTGCAATTATAGGGATTGCTTTTGTAAATATTTGACTATGGCTTGTGTTGCATCTAAATGATTTCATACTGTAGATATCCTCCACATGCCCATATGCACTATGTTTGTGGATTACTTGAAATTGTAACTATTAAATGTTTGTCAACCCTAATTTTTGTTTATCTCCATCCACCATCCTTTTTTGTTTGGAAGTATGATGAATCTATGTTTTTTTGATTCATCGTCAAAACATTGACACAAACACAAAATAGTTGAACGTCAGATTGCTATAGATGAATTAGCGTCATGTTTTTAACCGCCCCCATAAATCACAGTTCTTTTCCAAATGTTTGTATAAGGTCAAGAATATGACAAAACACTTTGATCATTACTCATGCAGCTTTAGATTATGACCTTTGTTCAAATGTATATAGATGCCTTATGCTTAAAATGAATCCCACAAATTGGTCATATATCTATGTAGACTTTCTTTTCTATTGTTTTTAGTTGCATTCTTGGGTAGTAACCATTTTAAAATGTGGAAGACCAGTTGCTTACAGCAAGCATTAATGTTAAAGATTTGTAATTAGCTACATAATTTTGTTGGTATATTGTTTGGTCATATTATGTTTTTGCTTCATGTTCTACTATGAAATGAGAAAGATCCCAAACTCGGAAGTACCAACATACCACATGGCTTGAAATATTGATTACATGATTTTTGGGGCTTCTACTAAACATCCAGCCCTCTGCGTTCATTTTTTTCAGTCAAGTTATTAGCATCTTGCTGGTGCTACTTTTGTAGAAGTTGACATTAAAAGCACATACACAATAAAATTAAAATATATAACTCATGTTATTGGGGTGTTTTGATATTTGTTAAAACTTATCTTTATTTAGTGATGTGACATGAGTTAAGCAAATCATTGTTTGTAATGAGTAACTCTATGCATGTTTTCCTAAATTACATGTGATAGTTAGGCATTCATTTGCTACTCCACCAAAGGTTTGGCTTAAGTGTCTGTCATTGATAACTTAGACCTTTTATCATATAATTGATTGTTAAATATTCATGTATCATAGAGATTTTGAACTACCACCGTCTACCGAGATGTTATGTCATTGCTTCTATTGATGCAACACCGTCTCTAGGGAATATATTTTGTTTTCATTCTTTGGGTGCTTGTTTGTGGGCTGCAGGTTTGTTTTTGGCAGAATTTTTTAGAGTTAAGGCTTGGGATATGATTGATCATATGTATCTCAACATGGGTAATCGACAGATTCAAGTATTCATGTTTGATGTAGGTTCTTCTTGTTTTAATCTCTAGACTGTTAATTTATGAACTAACACTATCTTAAATAAAATGAACCATTGAAATGGGTAGATTGTTACAAACTTAACTTTTAGTATTGTTTGCAAAAAATTACTGTCCGAATGTTCAAATCTAGAAGCTCAAACTCAAATTCTCTTAAAAAGATTCACGTGCAATGCACATGTGCAATGACTAGTAACTTAAAAAAATACGAACAGAGTTTCCTTTGTATGAGAAGCTTTACCCAATAACAACTTGTGCAATTATACAATATTGACCATATCGGGTCCATTCATCAATATTCAATCACATAGCGTTCAATATTAACCCACAACCATCATCTATTCATACATTTATTCATAAAAGAATAAATGTCCAAAAGAGTCTCATTTGCATGCTTTAATTCTAATACGAGTTTCGTTTGATAAATTTATACAAGGCCAATGTAAATAGAAACAAAAACTATAGCATAAAAAAAAAGGGCTATAGTTTGGCTCTATCATCAAAATGGGCTCGTACGAGAACCTTCAATGGAAACACGTGCAATACTTGAAAAGTGTTCACATAAAGGGTGATCTAACGTTCAATAGGGTATCTCTTATGGAGATTGTCTCCCAACCATCTATATAATAAAACAAAAGGGAGTTTAAAATTTTATACCCCATATATTTTTCCCCCCAAACTAATCACTTCTCACACACTCTATTTCAGACTGAACAAGAGGCGAGTCATTTCCCCAAATCCATGGCAAAGACAGGCTACGATACAGACACAACCACTTCAACGTCTTCGATTTTTTGCTACAGCCACAACCTTTTCAAACGTCTTTGGTTCAAACATGTCTTGCCACAGCCACCGCTATAACCATTTCACTCATATTCTTAATAATTTTGCTCATATAGTTTGTGTTCATTTACCTGTTAAATGCCTATTCATGTATAGGTTCAATTGCTAAAGAAAAATAATGTTGGTATTGTGATCCGCGACGAATGCGAACTCAATTGCATCCTCATTTCTAAGGTAGTGTCATGGCACATCAGTTTTTTTATAAATTAGACTTTTTATTTTCTATATTATGATTTCACTTACCTATGCTTACTATCTAAAAGGCAAAGGAAAGAGCAGTGGTAACTGCAAATGCAAAGTGTAAAGGAAAATGAATAGTAACCTCTTCTGACAAGGGAACGGTAAGTACTTTGTGCCAAGTGATATTATATTGTAGTTAACTTTTTAAACTTTATTGTTCCCCGGTTCCCAAATGTCACATTGTATTTACATTGTAGTTAATAGTCATACTCATCCAATATACAAATTTACACAGCAATATTTTTAATTCACATTTTAGGCATCCAATGATAATGTTATATCAAAAGCTACCTTAGCCCAACGTGTAAGGTGCGATTGAGAAAGACATGATGGTGAAAAAAATAAAGAAATTGAGTGTTATAAACGTTAATTAGCACAACGTGCCCGTCGTGAACGGGAAAGATTAGGATTAAGTACATCCATTTAATCTAGATTAACACCAAGTTGTCGCCCCTATGCATTCCTAGAGAGAGAAACAAGTAAAAGATCTCACATTCACCCAGTGACGTCTATGTCCTTAGATATTCTTGAACTTCAAACAAAATAAACAATAACACGTAATTTTTCATGTTCGTCATCTGTGATCACCAACCTTCAAGGAATACCCAAATTAAATGAAGTCACCAAGACTTTAGCCACTATTCTCCAAGAGAATCCTAATCTGGATGAAAGCACCACGATGCAACCAGAAGTACCCTCCAGGAGATTGTTATAAGTTTGAATTTCTGTCTCTTATTATTATGTAAGTTTTGTGGGTGACATTGCTTGCACCATGTTGCAAGCAAAATTTTTATTTGTACGTCAACTTCTAAGAACCAAATCTAACTAGGAAATTTGATATGTATAGTGTTAATGCACCAGAAGAAGGTGTATGTATGACTACAGAAGTTGATCCTCGAGCATCATGTCATTTTTGTTCAGCCATGCATTGGCTTGATGAAAGATTAAAATCCATCATCTATATCAAATCCTCTCTTTGGAACATGTTGTCTATAAGGAAAGATTTGGCCACCTCCACTTCTTGCACTCCCTCCATCAATTCGAGTATTGTATGATGACAATGATGATCAATCAAAATTATTTCAACAACATATATAAGAGTATAATGCAACTAATGCTTTTACAAGTCTTTGTGCTACAGTAGACTTGAGATTAACAACTGGACGGGACCCTACATCATTTACCATTCACGACGAATTACGCCATCGAACAGGATCACTTATACCACAAATTGGGCATGAAGCAACATACTGTCAATTGTATATATATGAACCTAATTCCGCTTTAAATGCTCACTGCTATAGAAATCCTCATTTGAGAAAGGATGTATTCATAAAAATTCAGATTGTTTGTTGTACACTAATTCATTTCTAGCTAAATTCCAGCAAGCTTATGCAATCTTATATCAGGTAGAATTGGCCGACCAAGATTTACCTGCTCATCTTCATTATAGCACACAAAAAGTTCGACGACAATATAATCTCCTAGTAGCTGATGAGATTGCAGTAATTTTACCGAGCAATGGAACTGAGTCAAGTGGAATGAGAGACATTATTGTACATCTGAGAAGGAATAATGGATTGATGCAAATTAATGAATCTCACCCGATATATTTACCATTGTATTATGTTTTATTATTTCCTCATGGTGAGTTTGGATGGAAACCTGAGTTTAAACAATGGGACATCTTACGTGGTCAGCCTTCAACTAATAGAGTCACTCAGATGCAATTTTACAGCTATTGTTTGTTTGAATGCCCTATAGAATATTCAACAATTTTGAGAGGAGAAAAGTTATTCCAAGAGTTTGTAGTAGATGATTGGGCCTCAACTGAAACAAAATTGGTTGACGTACTACAAGCTTAATCAAGGAAAACTTTGTGCAGAACTTTACCAAGGTCTGACCGATGTTAATACTGACGAGTTGAGACCTGAACAATTGGTCAACGCACGATTTTTCCATCTTCTTTCACTGGTAGTGCAAGACCTATGTTTGAGATCTTTCAAGATTCAATGGCTATCATGCGATATAACCAACACCCGATTTTTTTTCTCACCATGACTGAAAATCCCAATTGGCTTGAAATCACTTCAACTTTGTTGCCATATTGGAACTCTGTTGATCGTCCTGATTTGGTTGCACGTTTTTTTGAGTTAAAGAGACGTGTTTTGATGAAGGAGATAGAAACAAAGCAAGTATTTGGCAAAAAATAGCACATGTATTCACAATTGAATTTCAAAAACAAAGGCTATTGCATATGCATGTTCTTCTGTTTCTTCATGGTGCAAACAAAATTCAGACATGTTCCTAGGTTGATAAAGTGGTTTGTGCTAAATTTCCAAGTTATGACAATGATCAATCCCTTTTTGAAACTATCAAGAGTTGTATGGTACATAGACCATGTGGTGCTCGAAATCTATAAGCATCATGTATGGAAATGGTATATGCATTAAGAGATATCCTAGAGCCCTTGTAGACATTCAACAAGTATGAACGAAGATGGATATCCTGTCTATCGCCATCACAATAACGACCAAATGTATATTGTGAGGGGACAAGAGGTTGATAATAGGAATGTTGTACCATACAATCCTTATCTATAAAAAATGTTCAATTGTCACATTAATGTAAAAGTGTGTGCAGGTTTGAAATGCGTGAAATATATTCATAAGTATATCTATAAAGGTCATGATCTCACAACCATTGTATTGGGAGGAATAAATGAGATTCAACAATATCTTGACGCAACGTATATTGGACCACTAGAAGCTATTTGGCGATTATTTGGTAATCTGATGCATGAAGAGATTCCAACGGTTGTACGATTGACACTTCATTTGTCTGGTATGCACCGTGTTGTCTTTTATCTTGTACAATCATTTGATACAATCCTTTCTAAATCAGGACAAGAGGATACAACTCTGACTAATTTTTTTAAGTGTTGTGATTCCAATGAATCTGCACAAGCATTAACCTATCAAGAATTTCTCCATAAATTTGTTTGGAATAAGGAAACGAAAATGTAGACTCCAAGACAAAGGGGATATGTAATTGGTAGAATGTACTTTGCTAACCCTAATTCAAGTAAACGATTTTATCTACGTTTTTTACTCACTATTGTTAAAGAACCAATATCAATTGATTCCTTACGCACGGTCAACAATATTGAGTACAAGACATTCAAATTAACATATGTTGCGAGGGGACTTTTAGAAGATGATGAAGAATGGATACAATGCCTTCAAGAGGCTTTAATTATGAATATGAGATATCAATTGAGGAGATTGTATAGTATAATTCTTATAGAATGCTATTCACTTCATCCACTTGCATTATGGAATCAATTTTCAAAGTTAATATGTGATGACCTTGCACACAAGATTCGTACGACCTTTGGCATTGTGAGTCCAACTTAAGATCAGATAGAAGATTATGGGTTATATCTGATTAATCAACTTCTTCATGAGTAAGCCAAGGGTTTAATTGATTTTTCGCCTATGCCGCAATCAATTGGGAATTGGAATGTAATTGTTGGTAACAGTTTGCTATTTGAACATCAAAAACTCTAAAATGAAGCACAACAAACAATTTCAAAAATTGATATTGACTGCCTTAATGATGCACAACGCAATGTTTATGTTGCAATCACTTCATCTATATTTGACAATAAGGAAACTACATTTTTCTTGAATGGGGGAGCCAGAATAGGAAAGACATTTTTGTACAATACAGTTGCTACTAAATTGTGTGGTCTTGGACATGTTGTTGTCGTGGCTAATTCTAGTATTGCATCATTATTATTAGTTGGAGTCCGCACTGCACATTCAACATTCTGTATTCTTTTGAAAGTGCTTAAAATTCGGTTTGTGGATTTACTAAGCAATCTATGCATGCAGAGTTGTTTAGAAAAACAAAATTCCTAATATAGAATGAAGTTCCTATGCAGCATAGATTTTGTGTTAAGGCAGTAGATCGTACACTCTAAGATATTTGTGATAACAAAAAGTCATTTTGAGGTATTACTGTCGTTCTTGGTAGAGACTTTGGCAAATCTTGCCAGTTATACCAAGGGGAGTTCGCGAGCAATTTAAGGTCTATGTTTTGGAGGGATATACATGTTTTGACCTTGGATTTAAACAGGCGTTTGAATAGAACATATATTGGAAATACAAATTTTACAAATTTCTTAATGGAGGTAACATTTTATTGATATCCAATTTTATGAATATATATTGAATATATTAATTTTGATTATTCACTAATTTTATTTTTTGATTTTTAGATTGGTACCAACCACGAGAAATTATAGAACTTTTCATCAATAATACGCAAATGTCATAATCACCACAAATTGATTTATAGTGTTTTTCCACAATTAAAAGTGGTTGGTACAATAACCTTAGAATTTATAATTGAATGTGTGATACTTTCTACCTACAACGACGATGTCAGTGTTATAAATGCCGCAGTATTGCAAATTTGCGTCGGAGAGACAGTTACATATTTAGCTGCAGACAAAATGTCAGACGCTGATAAAATTGATCGAGTCATCACAAATCGATTTCCTAAGGAATATTTGAACTTTTTGAATCCTTCAGGTTTTTCACCTTTCATGCTAGAGCTGAAAGTGGGTTGTCCAATAATATTTTTGAGAAACATTACACCAAAAGATGATCTTTGTAATAGCATGCGATTGATGGTTGTTAGATGTGGTGTGCTTGTAATTGAAGCTAGAATATGAAATGAAGATAAATCTAGTGACTTGGTCTTCATTCCAAGAATATCTTTGGCACCGACAACTTCTGAATTGCCCTTTCAAATGACTAGACATCAATTTTCTATTCGATTAACATATGCTATGACAATTAATAAGTCTCAAGGACAATCTGTGAAATTTGTTGGAGTTGATTTGCGAATGCCAATCTTTAGTTATGGACATATATATGTGGCACTATCTAGATACACATCTTCTGATTGTTTACACGTCCTCCTTGAAGATGGGTCGAACTATACGATAAATATTGTGTATCCTGAAGTTTTGTTATAATGTTCCATATTCTCCAAGGACGAAATGGTATAAACCATTTGCAAGTTTATTTTTGTTGATTACAAACATTTTAACAATGTTATTTTATTGATCAAACATTTTATTTCTGTTATTTCATCTATAGGATTGGGATGGAGAAGTGCAGGAGTTAAAAAGACTAAATACAACTCATCTTTTTTGATGGGGTTTTTTGAATAAGGTAACTAAATTTATTTTTAATTTCAAGTTTATAATTTTAAAATTCCTGTCGTGTACTAAATTTAATTATTTTTATAAATGCTAGATTGTTGTACATTCCCCTAGTAGGAAGATGCGGATTTGGATTGATATAATGACATTCAAGGCTATTATGGAGAGAGAGAATTTAGAATGATGTGCAGATAAATGACCCATTTTGATAAACTAGATTAAAGAATGACTCATTTTACAAATGTACTATATATAATTATATTTTGTGGTCATTCTTTAATCTTATTTATGTTTAGGCACAACTATGAGTTTATGACGTTCAGAACAATGGTTAGTATTGTTTTGATGCCTAAAATAATTGATAAATAGTCATGTTTAGGCATGACGATGGTTAATATTGTAAAACCCGGGGAAAAAAAATAGTATTATTATTATTAAAAATCTTAATTTAAGGGGTAAAATAATAATTAATGGTTAAATTATGGGTCAAAAATATAAATTTCTAAAAACATAAAGTTATACTATATATATAAGTGGAAGACAAAAGTCTTCCAATTTTCTTCTTCTAGTGTGTTGCCGAGAGAGTGAGAGAGAGAAAGGTGAGTATTGTTTTATTTTTTCTCTTTTCTTCATTCTCAAATCTACGAAAGATTGGTCTGTTTAATCACTTCGGCCCAAGAATAAAAGTTGCTCTACTCAGCGAGAGCTACACAACCACACTAAATATCATATTTTTCTCCAAAAAATATCAAATACGATAATCTAGGCCTAAAGTTTGGGAAGTTAAATTGCGCTTCCTCAGAGTTTCAGTACATGAGCTCACGCTACGAGAGGTAGGGTTTCCTCTATTTAGATTTATTTTCAATCTAAAATATGACATATGAAATGGGTAGGCTATGAGTGTATATCACATGTTTGGTTTTGACTAGTGTAACTAGTGGGTCAAATATATGATTTATAATTAATTTTGTAATTAGAAAAATCCTATTATGATTAACTTGGTGTAGGTTAATGTTAGTGGTTTAAAATCTGTTAATTATACATTAGCATTATTTTATGTTTTAAATGACATATCAAGTTTAATAAAATTATTAGCTTGTTATGTGATTATGGAATAATACGTTGTTAAATGATTATTTAACATATAATTATTGTGGTGGATTTGTGTTTATGTTTATAGAATTGATAAACATGTTGTCATGTTGAAAATGTCATTATATTGTATTTTTATGTAATGGACATTGTAAATGGTACCAAAGACAATTGCACATTAAAATGTCATTATGCATGAGTTACATTACTTTCATGGGCATTGACATGGGTGGGAGTGTGTGCATGGAATGAAATCAATCACTACATAGGTGGTTGATTATGAGCTCGAAAAAGTCGCACCAAGGTCCAACTAATTCATACGAAAAATTAAATGGATAAACGTGTCGGGGATAGCAAGAAGGGCTAAATTATCCCTCGAGTGCAAGACCCGCTTACTTGGTTTATACACTTTTCGACGGTGAAATTCGAAAAAATGTAACGGCCAAAACGGAGCCATAGGTGGAATATCCAGAGAATCCATTGATGGTTGGTGTCCCATTGATATAATACTATAAATCATCTCCCCACAAAGACACAAAAAAATAAATTAATTAGTCATTAAGTGTACATAACACTAATGACGGGGCTTAGAATGCCCGGATACATACGTATGACATTGCATGTGTTGTAGGAGCTCAAGATGGGACTCAGTGTTGGTATTATGTTCGTGAGTTTCATCTTATGGCATGACATGATTTATGTCATTTGTTCATAATAGACATATTTGAATGATTGCATGAAATGATTGTTGTATGTGACATTTCATATGCATTTAGTTGAGTAGTATTTTCTATAGCAGTTACCCTATTAAGTGTTGGCTCACCCTTTATGAGAATATTTTTCAGGTATTGCACAAGCGTCCACCGAAGGCGAGGCTATGGGCCTGCTTTGACAAGAGAGCCGGTCTGTGACTCTTCTTTGAACATCGTAGTCCTTTGTTTATAATTACTTTTGACCTTGTGTAATTTTTGTAACAAAAACTTGTTTATATTTAAAGGGCATGTATAAAGTACTTTTTTGAAATATTTATTCTTTTATGAATGAATGTACGTAATGATGATGATTATAGTAGTATTCGATACTAAACAATTGTGAATGGATGGATAGACCCGGTGTGGTCAATATTGTACGGGTTGCATTTTGTGTAGAGCTCCTCATACAAAGAAGACTCTGTCCAAATTTTGTTAAGTTATGAATTTAGGTAAATGAGACATAACGATGTGGTATCAAATTACTTGGTATCCACGAGTATTCCGCGGATTGATAGATGATCAATTGGGTAGTTACAGACACAAGGATTTTGGGGTGTCACAAATATTATGATTTTTTTTTGTTAATCAACATGCATATGACATGGTTTGGTTGTGATTATAAAATATATAAGTTTTGTAGATATGTTGATATATTTGTGATATCACATTTTCAAAGGATACTTTGTCAAAAAATTAAAAATTTCTTACATTGATTTCAATTTCTCTCATTACATGATTTTTGAATTAAGAAAATTTTTTAGTGACCCAAAATGTAATTCAATAGCTCTTGCTTGGTTTTTGTCATTCATTGAGATAGCGATTGACTTATAAGTAATTTATGCTATTTTATTTTGTTATTAAAATAGTCTGTGATTGAAAAATTTTATAGGTTTATTTCAATTTTTTAAGAATTTTATGTTTTGTCTGTTACTTTTACAGGTATGAATATAAATGTTTGTGTAGGAAAAAATGATGTTGTGATAATTGGTATATAGTTAGATTTCAATGTGAATATGATCTGATTTGATTATGATTATGAAATATATAAGTTTTGTAGACAAGTTGATATATTTGTGGTATCATATTTTCACGGGATACTCTGCAGAAAAATTGAAAGTTTTTTACAGAGTATCCACATTTTGATCCTTTTTATTTCACTAAAGTCATGACATTAAAAATGATCAAACGATTTCCAGTTTAATGTATGTTTATATTTATTGTTTGATTATTTCGTGTTTAATAACTATGTACAGTGCCTTTAGACACGTGATATAGGATGAGTTTAGGCTTTCAGTTTAATACGTGTCCGAGTTCAGTGTTTGATTATTTCACTTTCAAATTCAATGTTCAATTTTTTTTAAAGTTGTATTGTGCCTTCCGGAACAGGTTATCCCTAGTATGTATATAATGTCTCACAATCATATTCTCTTTCAAACATTCATTCACATCTGTAAAATGTGAATAATGCTACACACCGTGTCATGCCATTGAGTGAAAACTCATGCATGCAATGCTAACACCGAGTCCTATCTCGGGCCCCTTCACAACACATGCAATGTCACGAGTATGAACCTTGATATTCCAAGCCCCTGTCATTGATATTAGACATCTAATGACTATTTTATAAAAAAATTATCTTTTTAGGGTAGGTATTTTATGGACTTCCACCAATAGTCATCCAATTGACACCAAATTTATGGACTTCACGCATACGGAATTTATGGACTTCACGTACACATAACACACTTTATGGAATCAATACCAACGAAAGTGCATATACAAGTTGGTGAGTTTTGCACTCGAAGGAGAATTTAGCCCTTTTTGCTAAACATGAAGGTGTATATGGAGGTTGAATGATGTTAGTTTTTTTTTTTTTTTTATTACAGTGTGTTCAGACTTACGACGACTACTACCTCCAGTTCAGCAGCTGGTCACCGTGTCTCGAACTGGTTTAGAACATATCTCCAAATAGACAAAGGTGATTAGCTCTTAGGGGGTGTGAGAAATGATTGAACTTGAGATCTATGAGTTATCAAAGAACAAACCTAATTACTGGACCACCCCTAAGGGTTGAATGACGTTAGTTGACGCTTAATCTCCTCCCTTCAATGACGTTTTTAGATTTTAAACTTAATAGCATTACGAGCATAGAATATGTTGAGATTTTATAATAAACTTCATAAAATTAGTCAATTATAATATATGATCTAACATTGTCCTAATTAAATTGAATTTTATCTCAATCTTCGAAGATGTTTTTATCTCAGTCATCCATCATTATAATAACTGGAATTTATTTACTTTTTGAAAAAAAAAAAAAAGAAACATCCAAAGGATACGACATATTCAAAGTGGTGAAAATGCCAAAAGATCCGACTCATCTCCCAATGCACGGGTTGGGATTTAAAAACCAGCATTGGAAAGAGGACCATAAAACCTATACCACACAATTATTAGATTATTAATTAGTAAGACATCTTCTGAAAAAAAAAATAGGGAGACTTAATTAGATCTAGTGCCCAAAGGATTCACTTGGAATACATTTTTAAAGCAGTCCATATAGCTACCATCTTTATAAATCAACACAACGAATTACAAATATCTCAAAAATTACAACTAAACCCAAAAAAAAATGTAATTTGCCCCTGAAAATTATTTTTTTAGAATCATTTCTGAAAATTAGATTGATTCTAACTTTTTTCTTTATAGTTTTACTTAAAAAAATTACAAATGATACTTTTTTAAATACCATAATCTTAGCTATTATATGTTCATATTAATAAAACAGAGCCTTGCTTGAATTGTTTAAACTTTTCAATTAAAAAAAGTACAATAATAATTTAAATTTTTTAAATCCGACAATTAGTATTATAATTTAATTTTTTTGTATTTTTAATCATGACAACTCATTTGAACCGAACTAGGAAAATGGGACAAAAAACCGGACACGGAAAACCGGAGTCGGAAGGACAAAAAAGGCAGAAAGACAAGTGGATCCTCCAAACCATGCAGGTCGGTTGTGTGGCTGAAGCTGTGCGGCAATAAAATGCTCGTTTGGTCATAACAGTTACATTACGTGTTGGACTTTGGAAACGTCACCCACAAAGAAAAGTAAAATGAGCCTACCAAAATATTAGCACCACACGTATTATCAGAAAGCTATAAATACGAGAGAGAGAGAGAGAGAGAAGAGACTACCGTACCCATTTTGTTATTGCACTAAAAATTTATAATTTTTTAGAGTCACAATATAATATTTTTTTATATAATGGTTAAAAATATTTAGATTAATATATGCGTATTTCGATAAATTTTTTTTTTAATATGATCAACAACAGATCATCTACCTTAGGACTAGATTATTCATTAAAAATAAATTTATCATAATATAATTTTAAAAAATTATCAAAATTCGAATTTAAAATATATAAATTTATAACGGCCACAACGTTTTTGAACTGAAATCGGAAAATCGAATAAAAAAAGAGACCCGGAAGGACAAAAGAGGCAAAAAGACAAGTGGATCCTCCAAACTAGACAGGTGAGTTGTGCGGCTGAAGCTGTGCCGCAATAGGTGCACGTTTCATTATACAGTAATATTAAATTTTGAGATTAAATTTAAAATTTAAATGACAGTATATTATTTAGAGTTTTTATTAAGATTCAAATAATATGACAATAAATAAAGATGTCTATGTCAACTATCATATTATTTGAAGTCTAAATTTAATCTCAAAATTTGATTAATATATCATTACTCTTCGTCATAACAGTAACATTACGTGTTGGACTTAGGAAACGTCACACATAAAGAAAAGCAAAATTAGCCTACCAAAATTTTAGAACCACACGAATTATCAAAAAGCTATAGATACGAGAGAGAAGACTAGCGTAACCATTTTCTTATTGTACTAAAATTAATAATTTTTTAGAGTCCCGTTATAATATGTTTTATTTATAATGATTATGGATGTTTAGACTAATTTATGTATATTACGATTAATTTTTTTTTATTTGATCAAAGACAAATAATTCGTACTGAGACTAGAGATAAATCTCTTATAACATGACCTTAAGAGGTTGTTAGGATTTGAATTCAGAATCTAGTTTATAGTTTGTTCTTATTAATAATGCACAAAAGTGAATTTATACAAAAATCAATCAATGTATTAAGTAAGAGGGCTCAACACATGCAAACACAGAGATTAAGTGGATTCGATTTTGGTGACATACTCTATTGGAAATGACCAAAAAATCTTATTGCTCAAAGTATAGTGTACTGAAATATGTGTGATGCCCAAAATGCGTAGTTAAGACTTACAATTTATAAGAGAGCATAATGTTCACAGCGCCCCAAAGAAGGCTTGGATAGAGGCACCATCGCAGGGAGCCATAATTAAGGCTGGAAATGGGTGGCTCCATGTTGTTGGCATAACAGATGATGTGGTTAAGGGTTGTAATGCATATCTTGATTCTCTTTCTAATGTGAAGATCTTACATGCGTCACTAGTAGGCTGAGTTTTCCAAGACGATGTGATTGGTCATTGTTGACTTGTATTCTTGATTTAAATTTGATTGCACCTGCGACTTGGGCCAGGTTTATATTCTAAATAGGGCTTCTTTGAGACATAAGGTATATCTATAAAAAATAGGGCTCTTTGGAAGACGGAACACCTAATTAGATTTATTTGACAAAAAATATATAGAACAAAAATGTAAGTTAAAAAGACATAAATGCCCATTTTAGGGTCATTTAATTCAAAATTTTTTATCTTTAATGCACCTTGATTCATGGTGTTTGTTAATACATAAAAATACGTATTTAATGCACTTTTAATTCATGTATAGTTGTTAATACATGTATATATATATATATATATATATATATATATATATATATATATATATATATATATATATATATATATATATATATTTGTTGTTAAATCTCTTATTTAAATTTTGAATTATCTTTAATGCACATTGATTCATGCATATTTTTTTTTTAAAAGTGATTTTATTTTTAAATTATATTTAATGCACTTTGATTCAAACGTTTTTTTTTTTTGAAATTTTTTTTTATTTTTAAATTAATTTAATATCTAAATAATGTAATAATATAACAATAACAGTGTAATAATAACAGTGTAACAAAACAGTGTAACAAATATACTATAACAAAAACAATGTTCAGTAGTTTTGTGTTTATGGTAACAAATTCAAAACGAAGATGGATTATTTTGAATGAAATTATATGAAAACTATATGTTTGACAAAATGTAATAGTATAATATTTTGTATAAATAGCTTGTTACACTATTATTGTTAGTGTTACACTGTTATTGTTACACTTTTACACTATTCGGATATTAAATTAATTTGAAAATAAAACCACTTTCTAAAAAAAATACATGAATCAAGGTGCATTAAAAGATAATTCAAATTTTAAATAAAAGATTTAATAACAAGTATATACACACATAAATACATAAGTATTTATAATTTACCCTAAAAAATATAATCAATCTTAAAATGTTATGATTGATTATTGATGAGTCAATCCCAAATAGCTCAATTTATGAGGAAAGCCCAATCTCAATTAAAGAGTCCAACCTTATAAAACACCCACCAAACCCAATATAATCCAAGACCAGTCAAACTCTCTACTTGGCTACGTCATCAAGAGGAAGAACATGGGAGCCTTACCTGCACTGCAGAGAAAACAGTCTATCTTCACCTTATCTTTGACCGCGTCTCATGGAGAGCTCCTCAACCTCCTCGCCCGTTGAGAAAAAGTCGTAAACTCCACTAGAATAGTTGTTAAGTTACTGTAAAGTAGTCCCAATCTGTTAGGGGGCCATTATAAATTGCACATTCCACCAACACTTGGGGGGCATCACACTTTTACTTAGACACGACTCTCCCCTCTTGCTCAAAGCTTGTACTCTCTGCTCCCTACTCCCTTGAACTAATAAAGTACCCGACGACCAAAGTCATTCAAAAGTGGACATAGGTCACGATTGACAGAACCACTAAAAATCTTGTCTCCTCTATCTCTCTTTACTTTTAATTACTGCATTTATTACTCACAATTAGGGATGACAGTGGACTGGGAAAAAATGGGTATTCGTCCAAATCCGTCCCGTTTGGACTGGGGATGGACTATACGTATTGAACGGTAGACATATACGGAGATACCCGTATAAATCCGTACGAAGATGGACTTATCCCTACCCCCACCCAGTCCTCGCCCCGCCCCGCCCCATCCCCGTTACCCGTATATATATATATATATATATATATATATATATATATATATATATATATATATATATATATATATATATATATATATAACATAATTGCTAACTTAACCTAACGCATCTTCCAGCGTTGCACGCCTCTTCTAGCGTTTCACGCCTCTTCCAGCGTTGCCCGCCTCTCTCCCTATCTCGTCTTCCTCTAACTCTCTAAGCTCAAGCCAACTGCTCCTCTCAATAGCAATGCCGTTGATCGTCATTGTCTGCTGATTGCTGGTTCGCTGGTTCACTGATCGATTGTTCGCTGCTCCTCTTTGTTTGATTCGGTGGTCGTTGTTTTCTTCCCAAAAAGTATAGAGAGATTTCTATTTATGAAAAGGTGTCAGTGGTTGGCACTGAGTGAATTATCAGGAGAAGTCTTTGGCTAATTTTCTACTCTTTTACTACTAGAACGCCTGGTACAGACTACTGCGAACTCATCATCGACACAGAAAGAGAACTGCGACGTTTACAAAGGTAACCACACATAGATTCCATTCATTCTGTGATTTCAAAGAATGTTCTAGGGATAAGGTCTGATTTTGACCTGGTATTCTTTTGATGTCTGTACCTAGCTGCTTTTTGATTATTATCCCCAGAAGTTATTAACACTAGTCTAAATGTTGAAATACCATTTCTTTTACGTGCTTCATAGCCTACTTACACTTTTCAATTCCTATATGGATTGTGGTTAAATTCTGCAGTTTATTAGATTTGCAAGTTACTTGGACTTTGAGAGGAGATTGCCATGGTTGTAGATTGTTGTAATCCGCATCCATCACCACGGACACTCTGCAATCTTCTTGATTTAGTAGATTTCTGGTTTTCTGTAGTGTTAATTTAATAGAGTCCAACATGTTGAGCAAAGTGGAGTATGTTACCAAGGAGCCAAGTTTTGAAATAGCAGAAAAATCTTACTTGGTTCTATATGGTCAAATTTCATACCTTTGAAATAGTCTACAACTATTTTTTTTTTTTGGGTTCTAGTTTCATGTTTTAGAAGTTCAAGTTTAGTTTGTTTGCATAGATTTTTTTCTATTCAATTTTCGACTTTTTCTTTTGATCATGTATACACCTTATTGCTACACAGAAGATGGATGTAGCATGAAGATCACTAGAATAAAAAGGATGGGAGTTGAGGAGTTCATTCATGATTCAAGTTGCCATCTTGCCAATGTTTACAAATGCATTTCGATACTACAATGGATAGCCAGTGGGATATAGCATATGATATAGACTCAGCCTATACAAAAATTCATATTTGTGTATGTACCATAAACAAACTATCTTAACTCAAGCACACCACAAAAGATCATAACATATCCAAAACAGTTTGACAGCATAAATCACAAAAATAGTCCATACAAGTTACTTTTTCTATGGAGAAGAGTTCACCGGGGAAATTAAAACCAAAACAAAACATCTCAATAGTCAACAAACAATAGTTCCAGTGTTATCCAGATCTAGATAAGGATTAGTTTAATATTTGTCATGTACATTGCTGCAAATCAATGGTGATTGTAGTTTTGGGTTTTTTTTTTATTTCCATGGGTTAGTGTGATTAATGTGGATTTTGTCATATACTCTGTTCAAGTTTTATGGGTGATTATTGATCTACGATTGGACTTTATTTCCATGGGTTGTGATATTTTTGGACTTGAATGTGTTGATTTGTTTTACTAATGAACGATTTTAGAGTGAGAAGAATAGAATGTATTGATTTGCTTTTCAACGCTACCATATAATTCACCGATAATGTTGAATTTTTGGAAGTACTTTGAATTCCTTTCATTCCATAAAAACCTCTACTAGGATATTAATTTTTTCATTTTAATGCATTGATGACATAATTTTATTGTATAAATGCTAAGCTAGAGCCTCAAGCACTTGATTAGGGACTCAAATTCATTGTTATTGGTGATAAAAATGAGAAAAGTGGGGCCAGTGATGTGTGTTTCATCATGTCATTGCTTTCTTTGAGGTTTATTGTTTGCTTTGGTTTTCTACTTAGTTGATTTTTGCATATAGTTGATTAAGTAGGAAATGGAAGGAGAAGAAGTGAGAAATAATATGTCAACTCCTCAAACTTCTGCAACACCGGGTGAAAGCAACCAACTTCCAATCTCTATTGATGAAAATCAATCTACAAACTCAACCCCAATGATTCTCGGTGAAACAGATAGGCATAGATTAATTGTGTGGAATCATTTCAAGAGGAAAACAATTGGTGGGAAGTTAAAGGCTGAGTGCAATGAATGTAAGAAATTGTTTATTGGTGGTGCTAAGAATGAAACTATCCACTTGCATGACCATCTTAAAAGTTGTCCGAGGAAGAAATATAAAAATTTGAAGCAATGTTTATTGGTATCAAACTAATTAAAGACAGATACCGAGAAAACAATGAAAAATTGGCGATTTGTTCAAGAGGCGGGGATGAGGGATTTTTCCAGTATGATTATATTGCATGAATATCCTCTTAGTATGGTTGAGCATCACGGGTTTCAAAAATATTGTCACACTCTTCAACCAATGTTCAAAATGATATTCCGGAACACTCTTAAAAATGATATCCTTCAAGTTTACAAAATCGAAAAGGAGAAGACAATGAAGTTGTTGGAAAAGATAAAAAGTAGAGTTGCTATCACTACAGACATGTGGTCATCAAACAATCAAAGAAAGGGATATATGACAATCACCACACAAATTTTATTGACAATTCTTGGACATTGGAAAGTCGGATTATAAGGTACTAATAATCTTTCATTAAGATGTGTTATTTATTATAAGGTACTAATGATCTTCTATTAACATATGTTATTTATTATCTTTAGATTTTTATATGTGTCTTATCCACATACCAAGGAAGTGCTTGTGGAGTGTTTGATGGATTGTTTTTTCAATTAAAACCTTGATAGAAAGTCGATCACTTTGATTGTGGATAATTGTACCACTAATGATGCAAATTGTGACTATTTTGTTGGATAAACTTCCATTTGGTTTACTAATATTGCATGGTCGGTTGTTCCATATGCGTTGTTGTGCACATATTCTCAACTTAATTGTTCAAGATGGTTTAAATGTGATTGGAGATGATATTGAAAGAATTCGTGATAGTGTTGCTTATTGGATAGCATCTCCCAAGATAGTGCAAAATTTTGAAAATGTAGCTCATCAGATACATATTTCAAGTAATAAGAAACTTGCTCTTGATGTTAAGACTCGATGAAACTCTACTTTTCTCATGCTTCAAACTAGTTTGATTTATAGAGATGTGTTTGCTCACTTGAAATATCGAGATTCTCATCACAAGATTTGTCCGACTGAAGATGATTGGGAGGTGGCAAGAGAGATTTGTGAAAAATTGGAATTGTTTCATACTGCAACAAAATTGTTTTCAGGTACAAAATATCCTACTGTCAATGTGTACTTTTCAACTATTTGTGGGATAAGAGTAGAAATATCTAAGTGGCTTCAAAGTCCCAAAGACGTGATAAAAGATATGGCCTTGAATATGTTGAAAAAGTTTAACAAATATTAAAGTGTGATTCATGGTGTTATGAGAGTAGCCACTGTTTTAGATCCATGGTATAAGTTGGGAATTTTGGATTATTATTATGAGAAAATGTATGGAGGTGTGGAAGCTTTAAATGAAGTGAAGAGGATTAAGGAGCTTTGCTTGGAATTGGTAGGCAAATATAAAGCGATGCAAGGAAGTGATTATGTACCACATCATTCTCCTCCCCCTCTTCAATCAGATATTGAATCTAAATGCCAATTAATTGATGATCTCTCTGATTTTGATAAATTTATACAAACAAGAGACATAACAAAAGCACGTGGGAGATCTGAGTTGGACCGTTACTTAAAAGATGATATGATGCAAAGAAGTTCAGATTTTGATATACTATCTTTTTGGAAGACAAGTGGTCCCAAGTATCCTTTGTTTCAAATGATTGCTAAAGATCTTTTTGTTATTCTTGTTTTTACCGTGGCCTCGGAATCTGCTTTTAGCACATTAGAGGCTTTAATGTGCTCTCAAAGTTGGTTATGTGTTGACGAACGAGGTAATGACATATTATTTGTATGTGCATCATAATTTTTTTTTTTTTGGGTGGGTAAAGTATGACTAATGCATTATTTTTTTTTTGTTAGGTTCATCTACTTCGACGGCCCTGAAGAGTTACACATTATTGGAGGATCTTGATATTGATGATAAGGTATATCGTTTTAGTTGAAATTTTTCTTTTTGGAAGAACCTAATTTTTTTTTTAATGATATAGGAAAATGATGCTGAAGAAGTAGATTCTACCACCACCGATGGAGTCAAGTGAAGATTGAGTTGGTGTGAAGCTGGTGTTAAGAGATTATTCTATCACCCGTTATATTATTTGTGTTATATTGAGTATTTTGGACATTTGTTGTTTGTGTTATGTTTAAATATGTTATGCTACATTATGTTGTTTTAGATTATGTTATATTATTTAGAATGTTGTTGGATTATTTAAAATGTTGGATTTATTTAGAATTTTAGATTATGTTGGCTTAAACGTGGATTTAAGCTTAGGCTTGGGCTTAGGCTTAGGCTTGGGCTTGGGTTTGGACTTGGGCTTGGGCAAGGACAGGGGAAATGGGGACGGGGACAGGGATTATAAATTTACTTGCGGACGGGGATGGAGATAAAAATTATACCCGTTAGCGGTGATGAACTGGAGATGGACAAATATTTTTTAAGCGGGTACGGGGATGAAGACTATACCTCCTGCCCCCGCTTCGGTCTATTGACATCCTTATTCACACTTGACAGGTGGTATACAAAACTATTTTGTGCATCATCAATTATAAAAAATTTGAAGTCAAGTTGCTCCTTTTAAATATGAAGTTATAATTGATTAGGGATATTCATAATTGATCACAATATTTTATGATTTGATCATGAAATAATTTCAAAATTTCAATTTTAAAAGGTCTAATTTTATCTCAAAAAATAATACCTTTCATTATGGTATCGATTTTTTTTTTCAATACCGTAGGATTACGTTAGAGATAAGAATACAAATCATTTTGAGAGATAACAAACTTGTTTTAATAACATAGAAAAAATAATTCCACAACAAACCAAATTATTTAGGAGTAGTAGGAACAATTTTCACCCATTTGAATCAATAGACACACTAAGAAAAAGAGGGCAAGAGTTCATAACAACTCACACTCATGAAGAATTACAACTATTCTTAAGGAAAATTGTCGGTGGCTATGGTTGAAAAGTCAAATACTTGTATTTGTGTTTATTTTTTCTTATCTATTTCTTATTTTTCATTTGTCTATCTTTCTTTATTTATTTTTGTTTATTTGGTTGCCAATAGAAAGAATTGAGATAGAGAAAAAGTAGACAGAAAACATGTGACTATCCTGCAAATTTAAGGTAGTAAGAGCAGTAATTTTAGCTTTTTGGGAGATTAATTTAATCAAATTGAGCTTAATAAAATCATATTAATTAGACCACACAATTGATATTATAAGATTGACTATACCTTTATCTTCAATTTCAAGGAGACGTTTATCATTTCTAAAATCTCAATAGATGAAGTTTATTTATATACTTTACTTTGAAGATATATTATGTAGATACATAAAAATCATAGATGAGGACTTTAAAACTTCAACATAAAATAACATTTGCCTCTAATATCTAGTTGGTTACGACAAGTCGTTTTGAGAATGAAGAATTTTCTTTTTTTTTTTGGTTTTTTGTTCAATAGTCACGATTGTTCATGTTAATTTACTCGAACCTCAATTAATCCCCTCCTTAGTATGATCAAAGGCAGATTATTTAGGCCGGCATTAGGGTATTCATAAGGGATAAATTACTAATAGACTCATCTCAAAAGATTGTTAAGATTTGAACTCAGAATATTTAAATATACAGTTCATCCTACTACCACTTAAACTACCCTTAGAGTTGAAGAATTTCCTTTCCCAATCAACTAATTTTATTAATCTTCTCTTTCTTCTGAAGAATCAATTTGATTTTTGGCTCGTGTCCTCTTTACTCGCTAAGTTTTAATTGTACCTAATAAATTTTCTTAGTTTTAATTAAAATATAAAAATATTATCAAAAAATAAAATTTGATAATTTCGACCGATCAAATCTCTTCAATAGCAAAATGTGGTAGAAACAAACATTCAAACTTATTAATCATGTGAAAACCCACCAAATAACGTAAGGACAAGACAATACACTTTTTTTCTAAAATTATATAAAAAAACTAAATTAATAAAAAAAGGAAATGGTCAGCAGACTCACCACAATAAAAATATATAAAAAATCATGCACGTATGGACAAAAATTAACTGCAATGTGTTAAACGCCCCCGCGGAACAATTCATTCATTTCCAGACGCCGAGTAGGTCGTTTCGAACACGACAGCTCTTATACGTACCATTGCTTTGTCTCGATTTTTTATTCGTCTCAAACCCTTCAAAACAATCCACAAATTCTTGCGTATAGTTATTTGATCAGGTAATTCATTTAATTTTTTCTCGACATTTCTGTGAAATCGATTGTTTTCGTTGCTTCATTCTAACCAGAAAGTGCGGATGATATTGTGATAGAAAATGTTGGAATTATTTGAGTTTGTGTATAGAGGAATGTATGCGTGTGAATGTTTTTGAATGTTCTGATGACATTGCCATGAAAAAGTTTCAATTCTAATGGTAAATTTGAAAAAGAAAAATTGAAAAGGGTCTGCTGCAATAATCTGGTTTCAATTTTGGATTTTTTTTTTGGCATTGTTACATGTAGAGAATTTTTTTGATTAATATGTAAAATTGTTTAATAGAATAATTTGCCAAGGAAGTGTTGGAGGTTGAGTTAGCAAAGGTTTCTCACTTATCATGTGTTTGGTTGCCGGGAAAAAACTAGGTAGAACTAAATAACACAAGTGTTTCTATTTTTCTTTCTTCTTTTGGGTCCCAACTTGTACAAAACTCACCTCGACAAAACTTACTTGAAGTCAGATATAGTTTTCTGTGTTTCAAAGAGTGAAAGGTGAATGATTTGGACTTTAGGTTCTTTTCTGCTCTTGAAATTGTCTACTTATTAAAACAGAACAATGTGATTATCAACACACACATATACGTGCATATATGTCTCTTGATGTTCCATCCAAAATTGAACATTCTGATCCTATCCTTCCGACCATTGTTTTTTATTCATAATTTTGACATTAAGGAGACCCATCTAGTTACTTATGTGGATCTTTGTGTCAATTTTGTCTCCAGATTATGTTATTTAGGTATCTCAAACCAAGGTAGAAGTACTGGATTTGCTTCATGTCTACAGGCTTTCTAAGTTTTCTTGCATTGGCTGGTAATTGTGTTGATGGCCACTTGTGAAGCTGTTATGCAAATGTTGTGCGGGGGCAACTGGCCAGTGCCTTGCCTTTTCAGTTCTGATCCTTCTTTTAGCAAATCAGAGTCAACATGTGTTTCTAGATCCTCTGTTAGATATAGAAAGAGAAGGGTTTCAAGTCATATTCAATTCCTCAAATGTTCAAGTATGGTAAGTAGGAGCATCGGTATTCAGTGGCTTCCAAGTATAGGCAGGTTTTCATCTGGAAATGCCAGAGAGGATGTATTAGGTCTTGGAAAATGTGAATGCTATTCGGCTGAAAATTTGAGTGGGATAACGGCAGAGAATGGAAATGGATCATGGTATGTTGATAATGCAAAGGAATTCAATACAATTAATGTTGACAAACCTAATGTTCTACAATTCGAGGATGTTCCAGAGTTGACACAAGAAAAGAATGTTTTCACATCCAACGGGACAGTCAGAGATACATTGCACCGGGCTAATGTTAACTCTATTGAGGATGAAGCATGGGAACTGTTGAAAGAATCTATGGTTTACTACTGTGGTAGCCCTGTTGGGACAATAGCTGCTACAGACCCCACCAGTTCCAATGTTTTGAACTATGATCAGGTCTTTATTCGAGACTTTATACCTTCTGGTATAGCTTTCCTATTAAAGGGGGAGTATGATATTGTTCGCAACTTCATCCTTCACACTCTACAGCTGCAGGTAACTATAATGGTTCTGATCTTATTGACCTTTTTATCTTCTCTGAAAAGTATTTGTTTACTCACTTCTATCCTGACGAGTTACGGGACAATTATGTGACTAGTCTTTCACTCATCCCTGTGATGATGCAACTGGGTAATGAATCAGCTTCAATTACTTTATGTTTGTTTTTTCGTTCAAGGATTGAAGTGCTTTTTTGGGTATTCGTGGAAAACATAGTTAAAATGGTGGCACATAGATTACAGCTTCCATTCTTTCCTGCCAGTTGAGTTTTCATTAACCAGAGACAGTTTAAATTTCAGGATGTGGATTAACTTCTAAATCGAAGTTTCCTACTAATTATGCCTTGGTAGAGATCAGTTCATTGTTTTTTCCCTACCCTCCCCCCCCTCCATCCCTTAACTTGGCTGTTAAATAAAAAATGAGAATGCTAGTGGCAGATGGTCTTAATCTCCCTAACGTTGGCGCCTGCATGCAATTGCTTTATCCACTTGGTCTGCACTGATTGATTGCTTATCCTTCTCTGTATTGGTTTGAGGTTTTCTTTTCATCCTTGCTAATACTACCGAGTCAACAATTCACGTCTTCATATCATGTTTTTTACTGGAAAGTTTCATTAGTATCTATTGTGTGGTCACATACCATAGTTACAGAAAGACTACACTACTGATTGGGTGTTGAACCACCAAAGCGTTGTGCATTTGTGCTCAATAACACTAATTTATCATTGATTCATTTCATTAACTTATTTCCTATATGCTATTTTGGACCCATTGGTTTTCTTATTAAAACCAGTAACCTCAAGCACTGAGTTTTCTTTTTTCTTTTTGGTTTTGTTTTGTTTTGTTTTAAGTTTTACAATTTAGCGTCATTACTTTCAAGAAAAAAGAAAGAACAAAAGGCCCATAGCATGTCGATAGTTGAAATCATCTAGGATGCACTAACTTTTCACATTGGTAATTCTGATATCTTGGATTCATACTAGGATATGAAGCAATTCTGCATTTTTAGTAATTTAGTTATCATTAACGATTACTTGTTTAAAGAGAATCACTTTGAATTTGTGGGGAAAAGTTTGAACATATTCCAATTATGATATATATTTCTATCACTATTCTATCACTTTTTTAGGGTGCAAGGAATACCACATTTCTTGCTTCTGTCTCACCTATGAATTCAATCTGTCTACCTTTTCAGCTATAGTGTATATTGGAAGGTATCATTGCTCCTGGATGTCTTTGGTTCTATCTGCAAGAAAAATATTGCATATTTTATATCAACAAAACATATTTGATCCCTTGTTGTATAATTGCATCTCTATATGATTAAGATATTTGTAATTGAAAATGGTTAATTATATGATTCACAAGGTAGTTATATGGGAGTTTTCATTTATCCATTCTAGTGTACAGAATTTTATTAAATAAAGGGAATACTAGACAAAGTCAGTGTACTTGCCTACATATTTTTGCAGAGCTGGGAGAAGACTATGGACTGCCATAGTCCTGATCAAGGGCTGATGCCTGCTAGTTTCAAGGTGCGCACAGTCCCCCTGGATGGTGATGACTCTGCAACAGAAGAGGTACTGGATCCAGACTTTGGAGAGGCTGCAATTGGACGTGTAGCCCCGGTTGATTCTGGTATGCAACCATGCCAGCCAATTGGTTCTGTCAAAATAAGAGAAACCTCCTTGTATTTGGATTTTATAGATGGGGGTGTCTTATATTGTGCTGTAAATTTCAGGATTATGGTGGATTATTTTGTTGCGTGCATATGGAAAATGCTCTGGAGATCTCTCGGTTCAGGGGAGAATTGATGTGCAAACTGGAATTAAGATGATTCTAAAGCTATGTCTTGCTGATGGTTTTGATATGTTTCCGACCTTATTGGTGACAGATGGGTCTTGCATGATAGATCGCCGCATGGGAATTCATGGGCATCCTTTGGAAATTCAGGTCATTAAGTTATTCAATTCATTCTATGCTGGATTTATTTCAGATCACTTGATTTTTTTTATAAGATTACTTGAAAAGAGGGTTTTTTTAGACCCTGTGCAGTCATTGAAAGATAAATTTGAAGACAAAAAAAAAGAACAGTCAAGTCCCAAAAAAGGTGAAAAGGAAATATTTATTTACTTTTCTTTGTTTGGGGAATCTTTTAGGGCATTTTTTATGTTTTTGGTTATAGTTGGTATAATTAGTTTTAGGAAGCACAGATACTCGTCGGGGGGTCGCCGTGGCAGTGTCGGACACGTTTCCGACACGGATACGCCTGTCCGACGGTCGGATATGTGTCCGACGCTTGTAGAAGTGTCCTGAACGGAGGCTGTCATTTTTTTTGGTCGGATACGTGGGGGATACTTGGGGGATACGGCGGGATACTTTTGTTATTTTAAAAACTTAAGTGGGTTGAAACGAAAAAAAAAAAAATAAGGCTAAAGTTAAGTCGTTTTGGCTTGAAAAAGAAAAAACTAAATCATCGTTGATCTATGAACCTACTCCAATTGACATTCGGTGTGTGTGAGAGAGAGAGAGAGAGAGAGAGAGAGAGAGAGAGAGAAAAGAAGAGGAGGAGCTCGAGAGAACCAGAGGAGGAGAAGAAGAAGGAGAGGGAAGAGGAAGGGCGACTCACCTGTGCCAGCAATCGCGCTCTACGACTGCGATCTTCTACTTGCTTCTATTTTTTTTTTTTTCAGATCTACTGCTGCTCTTACCTCTTCATCTTCTGGTCTGTGTGGAGTGTGGACTTTCAAAAAATTTGATTAAGTTAATTTGATTGGGAATTTTTAGGGTTTTCAAAATTTGGGGATTTTGTTTTGGTCCAATGTTGTGTTGCTTGCTGCCTTCGGGATTTTTTTTTGGTCTTGGTCATTTGTGTTGCTGCCTTTCTGTGCTAGTGTGCTGCTGCCAACTGATTTTAAATACTGAAAATTGCTTTCCTAGCTTGCTGCCTTTCGGTGCTATGTTACTTGCTGCCCACTGGTCTTCTCTTTTTTGTTGTGCTTCGGTCTTCTCTTTTTTTGTTATGCTTTCCTAGCTAGCTTTTTTTTTGGTCATCTGTGTTGCTGCCTTCTGTGCTAGTGTGCTGTTGCCAGCTGGTTTTGAAAATTATATATATTTTTTGAATTTTGATCTATTTCAATTTAAGTAATGTTTGCTATGTCTTGTTTGTTATTATTAATGTTGTTGTTATATATATAAAAATATATATAATTATTTTAATTAGCCGTATTCTCGCCGTACCCGTATCCTACATTTTAGAATTTTGCCGTATTGCCGTGTCCGTATCGTATCGGATACGACACTCGTGTCCGTATCCGTGCTTCTTAAGTTTTATCATTTGTTAGTGATCTATTTGCAAGAACCTATGAAGCATGGGGACTCTATCTAGATCGAAATGTCCTTGTCGGATATCGTATCAGTTTCGTACTTATCAAATACTTGAAGATACATGTTGGATATTCACCACGTGTGTACGGCAATTAGTAAAATATTCTTTCAACTTTGGATATGTCTCATATTCAGGCATCCAAGATAGGTATACATCATACGTGGGAGTGGATACCCAGAGTGGTTTATTTGTCTCTGTCTTTTATTTTACTTTATCCTTCCCCTCGAATTGATTGACAATGATACACATAGAAAAATCTACATGGCTTTGAAAGAACATGGGTGTTGCTTAAGTTTTATCTATTACATGTCAAAAGTTCATAAAATGAAAGGATTATACTGTGTCTTTTAGCAACAAGTATTTCTAAGGAACCCAACTAGTTAAATGCTGGTTTTGATTCTTTTAATTAGTTACCTTCACTTTGTGGGTATGCCATGATGCTCGTGATAAACGTGGAATTCGACACGGAAGGTGCCGAGGTGGATACTGCCAATACTTTGAACCATAATTCTATCTTTAGAGATCTTGAGGCCTTAGTAGTGTTTTACCTTTCCTGCTCTTGTTTTTGTTTGTGGTAAGCTAACATTGATCAACACCCTTGTGTAGAGTACATTGAAGATCTTCATAATTGTTTTCAGCAACTGACCTAATGTTCCCAAATTATAAGTATACCCTTGAAATTATCTTTGCAATTTACTTTATATGACCCCTAGAGTTTTTGAAATTATACATTATACATTTAAATTATGATCTTGAGTTTACTGTATCTCATTGACTATTAATTTGATCACATTGCACCATTAATCAATCAAATAGCTTTTTGGACTATTTTCGTCCAAACTTAATAATTTGTGTGGAACCAAAATTTATTTGTGCAAAGTATCAAAATTTGAATAGTTAATAGTGCAAAATGTTCAAATCAATAGTCGAGTGGGTAAAGTAAATTCAAGGTCATATTTAATAGAACAATACTATACCAGAACCCCACATAAATAGGGTGCTAAGTAATATGGAATACGCATTTGAAAGATATGCACACTCTTTTTCTTACATTGTGTTTGACTTTTTGGACTTTGCACTTAGGAGAGGCCTAATGAACTTTTTCTATATATATATATAATTAATTTGACAAGTTTGAATTGTTTTCATCGATTTTATTGAAGATAAATAATATATTATACAATGTGTCATGTGAAAATTTATTATGATAGGTTTTATATAATTAAAAATTTGACATTGACTATAGCTCATGACAAAAATTTCCCCTCACTCGAATAAAATCCTGGCTCTGTCCTTGCTTGTTTTATGTTTGGTAAATTATTAATCAATCTCTTAGATTTTTATTCTGATGTGTGTTCAGTCATCTAAACTCTTATTTTCGTGAAGGGGGTTTTTGAACTAGATAACTTTGTGACACATTCTAAGTTCATTGCTGTGAGCTAGGATTGCAATGGAAGGGTGTTTCCAAACTCGTTAACTTTATAAGTACATCTAGATTTATAACTCGTAGATTCTTACAAGTTAAAGGAGCGATCAATGTTTTTGAAGTTCAATTTGAGCCCGATTTGAAGATAAGAATAATACTATGAAACCATTGAGATCAAGATAACCATTTTGCTTGGACTTTGAATGCCAATATGGGTAGTTCGAGTTTATATTCATAACCTGTGGTTAGTTGAAGACAACAAATTGTGTTAAAAGTGAGGTTGAGGATTAATTAGAGTCTGATTTATATTGTTTGCCTTCAGCATAAAGCAGATTGGACACCATGATAAAAAAAATTCAGATATTTAGCTCCCTGCTTGAGTCTCGTTCCTTAAAGTTGATATCATCTAGGGATCAAGAGATAAACCTAGTTAGTGAGATCCTATGGCATCGTTTGATTCAGAATTACAGCAGTTTCACTTTTTTAACTGCAAAGTTAACTTCCCCTTCCATGTTGTCCTTCATCAGTCTCCTTCCATAGCTCATTAAAAAAGACTTGAAATTTTAATGTCTAACACTATGTTTGATACATGGTATTAGGCCTTAAGAATGGAATGAGCATTCCATGGGAATGTCATTCTAATGTTTGGTTTGCAGGATTTAAAATCCATTCCCATTCTAATGCAATACCTAACCCCACAAATTATGGGATTAGGCATTACCAAATCTAACATGGTATTCTCCATTCACAATCCACTCAGTAATAGTCCATTCCATCTGAAAAAAAAAAAAAAAAAACCCAATTGCTCATTTGCTCTCGCAGTCTCTCCCGTCTCATCTCTCTTTCTCTCTCGCACACTCTCATCAGATTTGCGTCTCTCTCTCTTTGAGATCTGACATTGCACACTCTCTGAGATCTGGGACAAATTTTTGCAATTTTCTTTGGAAAAATTTGTCCAAAATACACGCTGACATCTCCTTTTCCACCTTTTACACAATCACGGACGTCTCAATTTTGTGGGATTTCATTTGATTGGTTGGATTTGTTCCAATTGGGTGGATTTATGGAAAGAAATGTTTCACTCTGTGCATTGGGGTGTGTGATTTTGGTGAATGGTGGTGGGTGCTGGGGTGGTTTTGGTGTCGTAGATGTACAGAGGCGGTATGGTGTGGTGTGCAGTGATAGAGTCTTGTGATGGTGTGTAGCGATGGATTTGTGCATCCCAACTCTCCACTTTCATAGTCCTCGCTCTCTCTTTCTCTCTCTCTCTATTTCCAATGTTTTTCTAATTTTTGGTTTAATTATTGTGGGATTCATTTTTGTTCGAATTGAGTTTTGGTGGCGATTGTGTTGTCGTGGAAGTGGATGTTGGTGGTGGTATGGGTTTGCTCGAATTGGGTCTTGCTTTGAAGGTGTTTGAGAAAATGTCTAACAGAATAGTTTGCTAAATTCCTAATTAGATTGCTTGTTGAAATGAGGTTAGTTGGATTACATTAATCAGAGTTAATGATGGCATGACCTACAGGCATAATTTAGTAGTTTGATTGAATCTTTTAAAAAAAAAAATTACCTGCAGGCATAATTCCGTGTGTTAAAAATTTACTAAACACTTTGTTCAGGAACTTATATTTGATAGAATGGTTAGATTGATCCAAAACATTTCAGTTCTTGTATATATTCCTTGAAAGAACAAACAGTTCACCCGCACATGGTTGCTTGTATCAGTTCATTTATGAGACCTGTTCCCAGTTCAAGTCCTACAGAACTTCCATTACATAGTGATGGTGTAGGCATGCTTGATAGTTCAATCCAATGAGGTTTGCTGATGGTGTGGGAAATGCAAACAAGAACCAAGTCACATACATTCCATTTGGCTGGGGGTCTCGGGCTTGTTTTGGACAAAACTTCGCGCTGCTTCAAGCCAAACTGGGGCTGGCAATGATCTTACAATGCTTCTCTTTCGATCTTTCGCCATCCTATGCCCATGGTCCTAAAACTGTCTTGACTATGCAGCCCCAGTATGGTGCTCATGTGATCTTCTGAAAGCTTCAGGGTTGAAGACTATGATTTCATGATTCAGCTTGAAGTTGTGTGATGACTGAGCACTAGTGTTTATGATTTGATGACTATTTATATGGTGGTGTATTTGCTAATTTGAGTGAGAATAAGTCTTGTCTAGAGAAAGATAAGGAAAGGAGAAGGGATGAGTAGGTCTAATGGCACATAGAAGGCTGTTTTAAATAGCACTTGGTTTTTTTTTTTTTTTGGTTATTTGGTCTAATAGCACATAGTAGGTCCTAAAACATATTTTTTGGTTTTTTTTTTGTTTATGAAACACTTGTGTTACTCTTATCTGTTAAGCTTGAGTTTAATTATGTTTTCCATGAAAAATGTTATTTGGTTAATGATTACATTTTATTGTAGTTGTCAAATTTTGAAAATTAGGTGTATTTGTATAAGATTGTCTACATTAAAGAATTATATGATTTCTATTTTTTTTTATTTGTTGTTTATTATTGATTTTTATTATTTTTTTGTGAATTTTTTCATCATGTGATTTTTTGTGACGTTATTTACGACATATTTAATCTAATTTGTCAAATTTTAAAATTAACAGAAATATTCATTATAATGAAGTATGCAATAAATTGGAAATTTTATAATAAAAAATTATTTTGGTTAAATTTCATTCCATTCCAATAGAAATTATTTTATCCAAACTTTGGAATGGAATGGGCATTCCGTTCCAAGACTTAATCCTAATTAATTGTCAAACATTGGAATGGTAATATACATTTCATTCTATTCTCAAGTTTATTCCATTCCCATCTCCATTCCATTCCTACATAAATGAATTGCTGTGTACCAACGCAGCATAATTGTCTGATCTGCTGTATTTTACCTGGTGTCTTTTTGTACAATCTGCTGGTAGAGGATTACGTCACATTATAACAATCTTTATTTAGTGAACGTACTCAGACCTGGCCCTCCATGGAATGTGCAAATGATGGAATCCCTTTTCATTGAAGAAGTATCTACCAGGGGGGTTTATTTCTTGCTAGTTCATGCTGAGGGAAGATATTAGAGAAGACATGTCGGTGGATGAAGAATTGAGTTAATATACAAGACATATAAAATTTGATAGAAGAGTTAAGAAGTAAGATGCCAGGCGGATGCAAACCATCCTTTAGTTTGATTAGGAGAATGGTGATCATTGCATTAATATCTTACTGGTCAGGTAGGCAGGTTGAACTTGTTTTTTACCCAATGTTCCTGATAAGCTTAGAATTTTGTTTTGGTACAATTTTGGATGTTGGTTCAGGCACTATTTTATTCAGCATTACTCTCTGCTCGTGAGATGCTTACTCCAGAGGATGCATCAGCTGACCTTATTAGAGCACTGAACAATCGTCTTGTAGCATTATCCTTTCACATCAGAGAGTATTATTGGATTGACATGAAAAAACTCAATGAGATTTATCGTTACAAAACTGAAGAGTACTCATATGATGCCGTAAACAAGTTCAACATCTACCCAGATCAGATTTCTTCCTGGCTGGTGGAATGGATGCCTAATAGAGGAGGCTATCTGATTGGGAACTTGCAACCAGCTCACATGGATTTCCGTTTCTTTTCCCTGGGGAACTTGTGGTCAGTGGTGAGTAGTCTTGCCACAGTGGATCAGTCACATGCTATATTGGATCTCATTGAAGCCAAATGGGCAGATCTGGTGGCTGACATGCCCCTCAAGATTTGTTATCCTGCTCTTGAAGGTCAAGAGTGGCAGATTATAACTGGCTGTGACCCCAAAAACACGTAATCTATCTCCTTTTCCCATGTTAATTTTGTTTTCTGTCTAATTTTTTTATTTTTAGTCCCTTGAGCTAATTTTATTCTTTGTCATTCCATTCCTTGTTGCTTCTGATGCAGCCCTTGGTCCTACCACAATGGAGGTGCTTGGCCGACTTTACTCTGGCAGGTAGCAGTTTGTTTATTAATCTTTAGTGTGGTGCTAATTTTTTGTCTCATTGTCATGTTTAGTGTCCTTTTTGACTCATTCCTAACTCCATTTGCGGGCTAGAATCAGTTTGATATTAACCAATCTGCAGGCGAACGAGTGGACTTGCTTTTTGAATATTTTTAACATGTTTTATTAGCATTGGAATGGAAGTTCCCATCCAGGAGCAACTATGATGATGGGATTGGTTAGATACATTTCATTTACGAATAGTCTGGTAATTAGAATTCAATGATCGAGATTTTGAGTTGCAGTTGTGCTGTCAAATTTATGTGAAACAGATAATTTTAGCAAATGTTCTTTTGGGTGTATCTTGACGGTGGTCTCAAGGAAACCTGCTTCTCTTCTTCTCTTTTCTATTTTCCCGGGTCAGAATTTGCTTCTTTGAATTAAACAACAAAAACATAGATTCCTTTAGATGATATAATTACACAAGAAACATCTCTATGTCACTCATGGAAGGAGGTCTTTGCTCTGCAGTCTAACAAGGTCATTTTCGAGGTTGATGGGATTAAAACAACAAATTAAGAAACTAAACCCCATTCTTACGTGGGAATTCCATCAATGTTTCCTAAATCGGAATATTCGTAATTATTTCATGGCAATCTGAAGTACTTTCTCCTTGAGGATTGCTTCCAAACCCATTCTTTGTCTATCTACCAAGAGTTAGAGATTGGGTGATTGGGCCTGTACATGATGATGATATATAATTTTGTATCCTTGAGGTCATTTTCCGCTTTAGGTATGCATTTTATATTGTGCGGATCTGCATAGTCTATCACATTTAAAGTATCCAGGATACAGCTCCGGTTAAATTACCACCCTGCTTGGATGGTCACCATTTGAGGGGTGTGGGGATGTGGAAGTTTACTTTTCTTTTATTCTTTTGACCATGTAGGACCTATGATTTATATGGCATGCTTTTATTAACTGGGCTGGCTTTTACAAATTGGTAGATATATGATTTGATAGATGACGAACAAGACATATAATTCACCTTTTGCAGCTCACTGTTGCATGCATTAAGATGAATAGACCAGAACTTGCTGCTAGATCTGTTGAGGTTGCAGAGAAACGCATATCACAGGACAAATGGCCTGAATATTATGACACGAAAAGAGCAAGGTTTATTGGCAAACAAGCGCAATTGTTCCAGACCTGGTCAATTGCAGGATACCTTGTAGCAAAACTCCTCCTTGCTGACCCAAGTGCAGCCAAGATTCTGATTACAGAAGAGGATTCTGAGCTTGCAAATGCCTTCTCTTCTGCAATCAACGCTAACCCAAGAAGAAAACGTGGTCCAAAGAATTCCCAAAAGACGTATATAGTATGAGATTTGCATCATCAAAATTCTTAAAAAATGAAAATCAGTTGATTGGCATTGCTTGCAATGTATATAGATGTGGTTCCTATACCATTTTTATGTGGGTATAGATGTTCCTCCATTGGAAAATTATTTGCGATTCAGCTACTGAAGTGCATTATTTGGTGTCGCTTTTGGTTTAATTGTTCTCTTACTGGGCAAGCTGAAACTTTATTATACGCTCTGTTATAAAGTCGAATTCCATTGTAAATATTGGGTACTATATGTTCTAGGATAGCTGGTTGTAACGAAATTATCCGATTCTTACATTGACTAACCATTCTTGGTTGCATATATATTATATCAGAAACATCATTTATAGTGGATGGTTTATTGTTTCCAGAGTTTGCTATTATTTTTGAATTCTGACATTTTAAGAATCTAATGTATGCATGTCAGAGTGAATAGTGATATGCTTTTGGTTCTGTGCAATGGGTGTGATATGTGAGAAGTTATTGATTAAAGGCAAGTTATTGATTAAAGTTACCAGTTGAGGATATGCAATGAAACATGTACAGTTATGGTAGTTCTATGGGAAGGTAAACACTCAATTGACACATAAGAAGAGTGATACAATGTTATAATTGATATATGATATCGTCGACTGATAATAAATAAATGTGTAGGCTGACATAGGCCGTGGGGGAGAGGGTGAGTCTCCTCACAAATGTTATATTGCCAAGAGATTTTCAAAACATGGAGGGAGCGGCCGGCGGTCCACCACCACCACAACCCCACCGCCCACGCCTGCCAGATCCATCACGGCATTGTTTGTTGAGATTCTAATTTTCTTTCGGCTGCTTATGAAGCATTTCATACACAACTTGTTTTGAAAATAAGATAAAAAGCTCAAACATAAGACAAAAGGTCAAACATTGACCAGAGCTTTGGATACATAGCAGTTTGTATTGTTCGACACCACTGTGTTCTTTAGCTCCTGGATGTAAGCATGATAGACAAGTACACGGTACTAGAAAACATAACTGCCATTTTCAAACTGATTAAGGGTCTTGATAAAAATAAATAAATTTTTTTGATTAAGGGTCCTACATTTTGCTTGGAGATTTGTATAAATAATACAAAATATGTTTTTATTAGTGTCTATCATATTATTTATATCCATATTACTTATAAATGTCAGTATCTGTGAAAAAAATTAATTTTTTTTATAATAATTATTATAAATTCAATTAAATTCACATATTTACTTTCATCACAATTTTATTATTTATACTTATTTGATTTCAAAGGTTTTTTGGAGTCTTTTATTAGTAGTATTTGATTTCTTCATTCTTTTAAAATAATTTGTTAGTAGTATACTTATTACTTACATACAATTTTCTATATTTATGTTATATTAATATGAAGTCTAATTTATATTATATTATTATATACATTTAATTGCTAGGTTAGATTCTATGATCAAATATATATTTGTTTACACCCAAACATTAAAAAATTTAAGAATGACACGTAGCGAGATCCAACGGTCAGTATGAAGCTGGAAAGAGTCAAGATAGAACAAGACAATTAGAGGGATAGGATTCCTTGAATCACGAAAAACGAAGGGACGTGATTTCTTGAGCCACCAGATGCAGGCGGTATGTTTGAGAGTGTTGGGAAAAGAGGTCATGATTGCAATCATGGTCGAAAAAGATGGTTTCAATGGTTAGAGTCATCCCCTATAAACATCGAAGGCAAGGTTGCAAAGAAAGGATTCTCGATCAACACACAACACTAGACAGAGCTAGCCTCTTCCTTACTTAGCGTATTTTCTACAGTTTTTTACTTTGTAACCATCACTCTGGTGATCTTTCTTTTCAGTTAATTCTAAGCATAGTAGATTGCACAACTCTCCTTGCTGTTTACTTCATTATTTTTTATTACAATATCTTTTCCAAATCTAGTTCATTAAGTTGTTGCAATGAAAATTATTTTAGTCATTAATATCAAAAGCAGAGAAAATAGTCTAGAAGTAGTCTTACATTTCATTACAATCGTATAAACAGTTACAATTTTAGAACATCACGTCAGTTCAAATAAGTAAGCTCGTAAGTATTTAGATTTTAAGTCCATCTACACTTTGACACATCCGCAATCCAAAAATACGCCAAACATATTTTTTGGCACGTCCGGTGGGACATATTTTAGTAAGATGGCGAACACCTGTGGAAAAGCCAAAATTGGTTTAGTAGAGTGCCCCTAGTGCACGAAGTGGTTGAAAAAGACAAGTTTGGCGTCCCTAACCTGTAGGAAGAATGGCCTTCACCCGGGGGGGGGGGGTAAGAAAATTGAGAATTCAACTAAGAGCTGGAGGCATTGATTAAGGCATTTTCCTAGGAGGTTTCTTAACAGGTTGTAGGATTCATTAATGGCCTAAGAGACTTGATAAAAGTAGAGTTGGTTGTACCCTCTTTGACAGTTTCAACCACCAGGGGATGCAAGGCATTCACCGTTCCCATCCAGGATGAGCAATAGTAGTAAAGGCACCTTAACTGATGCTTCCTTCGTATGTGACACTTTAGAGGGCGCAGTCGGACATAAATGACCTTGGAGAAACAACAACCCTCTGTTCTAGAAGGATATGCCCCTATTTTCCAGTTGGGGGGGGGGGGGGGGAAGGGTAGAGGAGGCAACCACCGATTGTTCTTCTAGTGGCCTGTAGGTGGTCATGAATAGAGACTAGCTGGATGAGATTATTTATGAGCATGTCGGCCCACCATGAGGTTAGTCACCAAGCTAATGTATTGAAAGCCATATCCTAACTAGGTCGATAAGGAGCATGAAAACCCTTATAGTTATAAAGTCCCATTATTTGTGACATTCTTAGGAGAGGACAGTCAATCGACCATCTAACACATAGGTTGTTTCACCATACAATGCGGTGAGGTGGGGGCAAATGAATTCTTGTAGCTAAGGTTGTTTTTGAATTAGCTAATTGGAATAAATTTTAGATGGTATATAGACTTGTCGCTTAACTCATTGTTAAGCTGGTAGTAGTTGCAAGATAAATTTCATGCTTAGTTTTATTGCATTGAGCCCGAGGTAGCTATGGCCAACTTAGCTAGATTATATCAAATGACTGTTGAAACGGCGAAGCAATATATTGCTCGTTTCAAGAAGGCCAGGAATAAATAAAGGTTGGCCTTGTTTGAGATGGAATATGTGAGCTTAACGCAAAATGCTCTTTGCTTTGAGCTTCAAAAGAAGTTTGAAGGAATGGAATTCAACGATTTGTTCGAGTTGGCAACACAAGCAACGCTATAGGAGTAGTTTCTTCATGGGGAGCAGGATCGCCTCTAAGGGACTACTATTGTGAGCCTACTATCCTTATGGTCAAAGTAGACTAGGATTTACAGGTAAATATGGCAAAAATTATGTCTAGATGATCACATGTATGCAAGGCCCTATCTAGGGCCTCAGAAGAGTAGGCGCAAACTCCGTTGAGCACTAAGAAAGAAGCCGGTGACAATAATAAAAAATACAAGTTTGACACTATGAAGGCCCATCAGATCTTTGACCACCTTCTAGTAGATGACGTCATCAAGCTATCTTATGGTCATAAGATTCCCCTGGCCGCAGAGCTAAAAGGAATATCCTATTGAAAATAACACAACTTGTGGAGCCACGCTACCAATAACTATGTGATATTCCGCAATGCCATTCAGGATGGCTTAAATAAAGGACACTTAATTTTTGGTGACAAAGGCAAGTTGGATATGTGAGTCAATAAGGATCCCTTTCAGAAGACCACTACCATTAACATAGTAGAAGTGGGGTAGCCAAAATCCCCACAGTAGAAAGTTGACTTAGGTAATGGAAACATGAGTAGTGTTGAAAAGCCTAGCAAGGGGAGGGACATTTCCCTAAAGACGAGTCATCTGAAGAAGATCCTCGATTAAATTTAGGTATGTGGTCGCTATACAAGAACAATTGGACATTGTAAAAAGAGGAATGTGCCCTAGGTGCAAAGCTTACTATGGGCTTACTGTAGAAAAGGAGGAGTGCGACAAAGCGGGTGAGAGGCTACAAAAAAGGTGGCACTATAAGGGCACCAACTGAGATAAGCCTGGTGAATAGCCACTATGAAAATTGGACCATGAGGATCGACCTGACAAGTTCATGAAGCTAAGTTACAAGGAACATGGAGGAAGTGACAAGGATTTGCCAAAGTTCCCACGGGGACAGACCATGCTTAGATGTGAAGAGTTCTCCACGAGATTGATGCTTGAACAGGTTGTAAGGATCAAGGGGTATTCAGGATTGCCTGAGGATGATCAAGTTAGCAGAGCTCCTGGAAGGCAGATGATACATGACACAACACCCAAATCTCTCGTAGTACCACCAGCTGCCTCCAATTAATATGACTCAGAAGAGGCAATGTCAACACATATAGGCAGACATGCTAAGGTGGGAAGATGATTAGGAAAAAGAGGCTTAAGAAGGACGGGAATCTTTGTACTTGCATTATCCCAGTTCGATGGTAATAAAATTAGAACACAGGTGCTCAACGACATGTCATGGTGCTGAGGAAGGGTATGGCTGCGAAAAAAGGAAAACAAAAAGTGGAGATAGAGCCTTCACCAGAGGATGACCTCAAGGAATGAATGGTAAAAAAGGTGGTGGAACAGCTTCAGGCTACGACAAATATCCCTTTAGGGACATACACAAGAGGATATAATGATGACACTTGTAAACTCCCATGTATTTATAATAATGCATATTGTGTACTATGTGTTGCATGAACATAAAATGACTTAAGAATAGGGATATAGGGTGTACCAGAGATTTTTTGAATCTTGGGAATCATCTTTGGGAGAAATTAAGAAGAGAATTAACTAGATACTTTCTTAGTATTTTACTCCTAACTTTTTACTCTGATATTAGATTGACCTAATTTTTGAACAGTAAGAACAAGATTTCAAGATCTACAAAAGAGTATTTCACAAAGATTTCGGAAATCGACTTCTTAATGGGTCAAAACTGCATTGAAGGTTTAGACAAGCATTAAATTCACGTTCGAACAAAGCATAGTTACAATACTTAGGTGTTTGATAGAAATTGAAATACTGGGAGCAAGGAACATTTGAACGTAGGTCACGTTCGAACAAGGAACATTCAAACACAAATTACGTTCCAACTTAAGCGTAATTTTTACAACTATCAGGCTCGTGTTGACTGTTTAGATTTGACCTTACAAATCTCCTAAAGACATTTCTTCGATCAGTTTTTAGTAGCTGTGAACCCTAGAAAGCCAATAAAGGGTGATAGGAAAGAGAAAAGGCTAGGCCGTGAAGGATTAATGCTTAGGAAACAAACCAAAACACTAGGATTTCATCAAACGACAGATTAAAGGTAGGGGTTCTTTCTCAAATTCAAGATTGGGGCTAGGGTTATTATTTATAATCTCTCAATCCTTATATATATGTTAGATAGAAAAATATTGGAGATTGTTTTCAATTATGTGAATTATTTCTCGAATGTAAATGATTTTTATCCAATATTCATCCATTCTTTATTGAAAAACCCTAGTTCTTGAATTATAACCTAAACTACACATGTTTTACATCAATACTCGCATGTTCTTGATTTCTAAAATCCTAGTTTTGATTATGATCAATGTAAATATTTTATTGAAGATCTCTTTCATGTTTTCTTGAATTATTCATTTTGAAAGATTATGAAACCATGAATCTTGATTATAGTTGGATTTTATTAGAATTTTGTGGAAAGTGTATCATGTTTGAGTGGGTGTGATTAACTTGGGTTACAATCGACCAGGTATTGTATAGGGGTTAGATGAGTTTCTTACTTTTAGGATTTTGAAGGTTTTTTAATACTTGTAGTGGGGATTGGTGCCTTGCGAGAACCAAACCACTATTCACTCATAGTGATTGAGGTAGAGGATTAGTATACTATTCATGAAAAATTACGTCAATGTCGATACGTCAGTATATGCGCTTCTTGAAAACAGGTTATCCTTGTGAAGATTATATTATTGATTGGGTGTGTGATTGTGGGCTAGAATATTCTCGATGTGTGGATTCATATTAGCTAGCCTGCAAATGTACATAAGATATATTTTTATTGATATATGACTTGAGAGTTGATCTTATTTACAGAGTAAGTAGAAAGCTAAGTAGAAAACACATCACACACACACACACACATATGAGCGTGTGTGCACACATAAACAACCCAACACCATTGCACCCACCCGTACGACAACCACCTATCAATACAAGCATTAAGTGCACTCAAGGTTATGATTATGGTTGTGAAAAGTGGTTATGGTCTGAGTGACACCTAATATTTGCTGAGACAAACCACGTAAGAAGCTATGGGTGATTTAGAAGAATAGCATACAAATGCATACAATCTCTCTGTCTCCTCATATCTCTCTTAGGACTCTTTTTTGAGTGAAAAACTATAAACCCTTAGATTTCTTAAGCGTGAAAATTCAAAAATAAAAAATAAAACTCCAATAGCCATTTCTTCAACCTAGTACAAAATTTTGGCATGTAATGAAAATTTTTCTAGCATGTGATGAAATTTGGACAAGTTTGAGTTTGACAACGTAGGGTTTGTTTTTAACAACAAATGACTACTCGATTTAGTTTAAGTTTTTCAAGAGATATACCAGGTACTTGTTTTATTCGATTATGTTATCATATATCAACACATGCAATAGAATTAGTAGTTTGTAAGATCTATCACCTATATATATATATATATATATATATATAATTAGCAGTGACTTTCCCTTTTTCCTGTTTCTCATTTATACATATTCACGTGTTCTCTGCAACTCGAACAGTAAGACAATATCTGTAACTTCCTCGAACAGTATCTTAAAGTGAGACTTACCTGCTTTAGTTTTCAAAATTTTGTTGGGTTTGAGAAGATTTCTCTACTGGGCTTTTTGCTCATCCTACAGCATATATAATTTTTCAGATTTTAGTTTTGAGGAAGATCTCGAACTAGGTGAACAAGTGGAATGGGATGCAGATGTTGATCATAATGTGGATCTAGATGTGGAGATTTATAGAATTTCTATTTAGTTTAGAGTTTTAAATAATAGGTTGGATAATGTTTTTGGAATATGTTCTTTAATAGTAGTGGAAAGACTTTTATTCAGGTTTTGGTTGCAATTTTGGGATAATTTAGTATTTTGAGTTGAGATTGGTTTAGTATTTATTTGATAGATAGATTGATTCTATTATTTACGGATTATTTTATATGCTCTCATGGTTGAATGTTATATAAAATAGTTAATGCCTTCCAGGGTGAATTTTAGTGTATTACAACGCTAGCAATGGGGAAGACAGTGACGACGCCAACCCAATCCAATTGTCACTTTGGAGCTTTATGTTTCCATCAACGTTTTGTGCTTATTATCGTCATTTCTCAAGTCCCCAAACCAACATTCTGATTCATTGGAGGGAGACGTCAAATAAACTAAGATCCAAGGATTATCCTTCACAGATGAAGTGGCGCCGATAGCAGGCAACCAACTAGACCAGGTTCACGAGAGCAGCCCCTTAGAGGGTCAGAAGGAAGAAAATAAGGGAAAAAAAGGCCTTGCAAAAAGGTTGTTTAGAAAGCCTACTTGGCCGATGACTCAAAATTTGAAGCCGTTACAAGCCCACATGGAAAGAAGACCTTTCAACTAAGTTCTAGTAGACAACAACGTAGCCACCAATATTCTACCCATCGCCACGATGAAGAAGCTCAATAAGAATGAGGAAGACATAGTTCATACATACCTAAAGGTGAGCAGCTTCAAAGGAGGATGAATAAGACAATGAGAGTTTTACCTATTGAGCTAGTCATGGGAAGTAAGGTCAGCATAACACTGTTGTTTGTACTGAACACAACGACCTCCTATAATGCACTATTGTGCCTAAATTGGATCCATTTGAATGAGTGCATACCATTTACCCTCCACCAATGTCTAGTACTATGGAACCAAGATGGTCGGCGTTCATATGGTTGATGCCTTGCTATATGATAAGGGGGTGTGGCCATTGAAGTTTCAAGGTTAAGAGAAGTATGGAAGGGCCAAGGAAGTCGTGTTTTAGACTGACTTAAAGGGTTCAAAGTTCCAAAAGGTAGAGGAAGAAGTCCTTCGGCCCATAAACATACTAAGGCTAAATGACGTGGAACAACTGAAGAATTGGTTGAAGATGGAGTTCCAAGCCAATGATTGAAGAAAATAGGTTGTGAAGGCATGTGTAGCCATAATAAGAGCATATCTAGCAGAGAAAAGGGTCATATACAATAACCATCAAGGTACCATCAACTTGGTGGAATGCGTGGAAGAGGGAGATGAGACTTTCGCCTCTGTAAATTTTATCATATTAGATGAAATTTTTGCCTCTCTAGCCAAGCTTGATGATCTCATTAAAGTCCAAGACTACTTCTTTGAAGTCAACCTTGGAGGTTCAGAGAGCATAGGCCAACCTTTATCAACAAACTGCTCGAACTGAACTTCTAAGCACGACTCATAAAGTTATTGAGGGAATATCGGGACAACTTTGCCTAGAGCTATGGAGAGATGTCAAGATTGGATCCAGCTTTGGTCAAGCATCGATTACCTATTAGGGAGGGATATAGGCTGGTTCAACATGTCTCGAGATTAATGTCCCGCGAAGTTATTCTACTGGTTTAGGAAGAGATCGAGCGCCTCATGGAAGCCAACTGCCTCAAGGTTGTACAATATATTTAGTGGGTATCTAACATCGTGCCTGTGAAGAAGAAGAACGACAAAAATCAAGTTATGTTGGAATTATCAGAACCTCAACACGACAACCCCAAAAGATGAATATGCCATACCAATGCCCAACCAACTAGTGGATGCTATGATTATGAGCATCACCATGTCATTCATGGATGACAACACAAGATATCATCAAATTTTCATCATCAAGGAGTACAAACACAAGACCGCCTTTAGATGCCCTAGGTCGATAGGGATATTTGAGTGGAGGGTCATGCCGTTAAGGTTAAAGAACACGGGGGCATCCTAAGAAAAAGCCATGAATACCATCTTCTATGACATGATTAGCAAGATTGTGGAGGTATACATTGACGGCATCATAGTCAAGAGACAAGAGATGGAAAAATACTTGAGCAACTTGAGAACCATCTTTGAAAAGATGCGCATCCACTAGTTGAAGGAGTAACTGTCGAGAATTTTTTGAGATTCCAGGTGTACAAGAAAGGAATCGAAGTGGATAAGAACAAGGCGAGGGTGATTTTAGAGACCTCCCCTTAAAACACCAAGAAGGAGTTGTAGTGCCTAATTGGTCAATCAACTTTTTTAGATGGCTCATAGCCAACTGTGTGGGGAAGATGCAGGCATTTTCATCGCTCCTCAAGTTAAAGGACATGGATAACTTTAACTGGGAAGCGCATCAGGAAGAGGCCTTTCAACAAATCAAGGATTACTTGGTGAACCCGTTAGTTCTTATGTTATTTATAAAGGGTAGGCTATTGCTTTTGTATCTATCAGCTGCACATGAGTCCATTTATTGTTTGCTGGCCCAAATAAGAATATGGGCAAAAAACAAGCTATCTACTATTTAAGTAGGATTCTGATTTCGGTTGAGCATTGTTATAAGCCGATCAAGAAATTTTTGTTTAGCATTGTCTATTGCATCACAAAAATTAAGAATATACATAATTTAGGTGTGGTGTATATTGTTGCACAAACATATACAATTAAGTACAAGCTGACAAGGCCGCTAATCAAGGGTTGTATCAAAAAATGGGTATTAGCCCTAATGGAGTTTTCATTTCACTATTTACCACAGCGTGCGGTCAAAATTCAGGCGTTGGCCAGCTTTCTAGAAGACCACCCTTATGTGGAGGTTGAACAAGATGCGCAAAATTCACTTAGTTTGCTAGGAGTGCCCCATGATGTCTCTAACGCTTTGGAAGTTACAGTTCAATAGGTCACAGATGCGAGATTTTGTAGGGGCCAGGGTCATCATAATATCACCCAAGGGTTACGAAACCCAACTTTAGTTCAAACTAGACTTTGAATGTACCAACAACCAAGCCGAATACAAGACATTAATTATTGGGCTAGAGGTATTTCTACGAATGGATGGATCTACTATAGAAATCATGGATGACTCCCAAGTAGTCATCAACTAGTTAATGAGAAGTTTTTAGTGCAAAATCTGGGAACTATGCCTTTCCACTCCATCATGATGTCTTTACTATCAAACTTAGATGACGTGACCTTGCAACTAGTCCCCAGGGAGCTGAATTTCCAAGTTAATAGTTTGGTTCAATTGGGATTAGGTCTAAGAATCTCTTGGGGCATGGATAAGCAGCTGATTAAGATTCAAAGGAGAATATTTTCATCCATTAAAATAAGGGGCATGGATTTCAAAGAGTTGGTCATGGAAGTGGAAGATGAGGATTGGAGGTACGAGATCATATAATTCCTAAAAAATCTGAGTAGAAGTGTTGAGGAGGTCACAAGAAGGAGAGCTTCTAACTACATACTTATGGTTGATAATTGTACAAAAAGAGAGTATATGATGACTTGCTACTAAGGTGTATTGGCAATGAAGATGCCATGTTGGTGATGACTAAATGCCACAAAGGGATATGGGGAGCTCATTAGGTTGGCATAAAAATGTGATGCTAATAAGGAGATATGACTATTATTGGCCAAATATCCTAAAAGATTGCATTGAGTATGCAAAATTTTTTTGGCATGTTATCGTCATGGGCCTATCCAAAGAGTACCAGCAATACAAATGCAACCTATAGTGATGCCTTGGCCATTTCCAGAATGGGCCATGGATTTAATTGGGAAGATTCTCCCTTCATCAACAAGACAATATTCTTTTATTATTCTGGCCACCGACTATTATACCAAGTGGGTTGAGACCATTCCAATGAAGATAATCAATTATGCTGATGTTATTCGAATGACAAAGGAGATTATACTACATCAATTTGGACTTACCCAACATATAGGTGCCGATCAAGGCATGGTCTTTGCAAGGAACAAAGTTAACGGGTTGATTGAAGCCCCATGCATGGATGAGGAAGGTAGCTTATGCATGGGCACGATTAGGCACAATCAGTGAGTTTATTGAAGCTTCATGCATGGCTGGGGGAGGCAGCTCATGCATAGGCACGTTGGGCACAAGCAAGCATGCAAGCAAGGCTAGCTAGTGGGCTCGAATTATGGGGCAATGTTAGTTTGAAAGACCAAGTCATGGGCAATGGTTGTGGGCAAATCATGTATTGTGGCTTGCAAGGACGACATGTGCACGTCATGTGAGGAGGTTTCGAGCAATTGAGGCATGTGTATTGTAGATGGTAGCGGTTCCAGATGGTTGTTGGCATGTACACAGCATGCAGGGCAGTTCTATGCAGTTGCTGGCATGTGCACTGCATGAGAGAGATGCTAGCATGTGCACTCAGCATGCACAATAGTTATGGGTAGTTGTTGGCTAGATCAGCCAACAGTTACAACTGCCCCTTGTCATGATTAGCATATGTGAGAATGGTAGAGGGACTCAACCATGGTCAGCAGGTTATGGGTTGCTTTGTGGGTGAATCTGATTGTTGTTTTGTACTACCTAGACGGTTGGGCCTATAATCACCACTTTGTATGCTATACATAGGCATGTTAGGGTTTGCATTGCAACCAAGAGAGTTGGACATGTTTTGTAAGTACACCCATAGCCAGATTTTCTTAAAGTTTGTTGAGAAGTAAAAAATTTGGCCTATTTTGAAAAATGTATGTCCCAATTTGAAGATGATAATTTCAGCGCTAGAGACTAAGAAAGGAGTAAGAGAAGAGGAAAAATTAGGAAGGAGTGTATTGATGATTATTCCTTCAAGAGTTTACCTCTAGCAAGGTAATCCTCCCGATCTCTCAATTACAGATGGATTAAGGGGTGTACACCATAAGCACTCTCCTCACTTGGCTACTTGAAGTGCAAAAGAGGGAACTCGTATGTAAGGATCCTTGGATGCACCAAAAGCCACACTCAATATCTTCTTCCAACGTCTATGACACCCAGTCAAATCCATAGTACCACTTGCATATGTCTGGTTCCCTCAAAATAGACAAACAGAGCTATGCAAGCTCTACAATGAGTATCGATATTTTGGAGGAACATGAAATAAGTTGGTAAATCCAAATATAAATGTTAAGAAAGAAAGAGGAACAATGTTAGTTAAGGCCAAAGGAGGAAAGGATTGATTATCAATAAAACAATCTTTCCCTATTCTCTTTTCTAGGTCAGGTAGAACAGGGGGATTGCCTAATAGAAGAAACATGTCTAGCAGATTTGGCGTATTCCAATGAATGAAGCATTCGAGAGTATATATTGGTCGGGGAATGCTAAAGCTCATTAATGGCTCCACATCAGAAACTGCCAATATTTATGGGAGTGGGTGGTTGGAAATATGAAACGTCATCATTCAAGGCATGAAGAATGTCTATGATCATGCATAAGAACCGAATGAAGGTTATGTGTTCAAAAGGTAATAAATGTCAATTAAGTCATAGTTAGGTTAACTGTCATATTGCAAAAATGAAAAGACAATTTAATTAAAATAAAAAAAAAAAAATAAGGGCCAAAAAAGTCTAGCTTTATTTATTATTGTTCAAGAGGTCTTAAAATGTTGAAAAATTTAGATTCTAATTGGAAAAAATAGTCATCAATGACAATAAGTTTGGCTAAAGTAGAGTGAGCATGATTAGAATTATCATAAGCATAGGCCACACCATCATACACTTCGACTTTCAACTCTTCAAATTACTCATTGAATGAAGCGGCCTCCTCTAGTGGGGTCACACGACGTGCTTTGAGTTCTGCAATATGGCAGTCTATTTCAAAAAGATTTTCATAAAATGAGACGAGGTGATGGGAAAGATTTGTGCACTAGTTAATGCATTCTCACAAGTTAATCAGGCAATCCCATCAACTAGATAGTTTAAGCATTTCTGATATAAGGGCTCAGCTTTCTGAAGAAATGCTGGGAGTTCATCACCAAGACGAGCCAATAATTGGTAGTCTTTTTCAACAAGCAGGGGAGATGTGGAAAACACTCTAACTATTTGAAGTAGAGACTCTAGAAGATTTGACTCTCCTATTAGGAGGTCTAGGTGACTCTCAACAACCAAAGTCATCATTTCACAATTGTTCTCAAAGTCAGGGTCAAGAGTCCATCCTGAGCTCCAGAAAGGCTAGGGTTCAACAGAGAGACGAACCTTCAGGGAAGCCAAAATAGAGGAGAATTTAGACTTTGTGGAAGGGGTAGTAGTTGGCGCTGGCACAACGGCCTTGGTAATATCAAGCTTTACTTGGGCATCAGAGAGCTTCGATTGATGTTTTTGATTGTTGTCAACAATGTTAACATCTGTCGTTTTAGTAATCACTTCTTCAAGAGGGTGTTGCCAAAACAAAGGGGCAGCAGCCATGGAAGCGGCCGCTGCAGCATGAACATCGGTCGACCTGAAAAGGGTCTGTATTAGTAGATATAAAAGTGAAAGAGGAAGTCCCACCACGCTAGTGCACACAATGGATAAAGGGGGAATCATTTATATTTTCATCAAGTTAGGCATCTATATTTGGTTCATCAGCAACGTTGCCAGACCGTCATTGTTTTTCTCTATGTTCAGAACCAGGGGAAAAAGGTGAACTGGTTAAATATGACAAGTTGACTACAATGACAGGGTTGGGCCTAGGAGGAACCTGAGGTTGAAGAGATGACAAAGGAGAAATCCGCATAGAACTCACCTATGGAGAATGTTGGGCATGGTCCAGAAACTTTAGTCAGGAAAAAGTAGAAGCTGTGTTATCCTTAAACTGCCTGGAGACATAACAATCCCACCATGAATTGAACAACTTAGTGGTATCAAATGCCATTGTAAAAGAATTCATGTGGAACAACCGATGAGAAAAGGAATAACGAAGAGTGCCCGAACGTTAACATCGGCCAAAGTGGGCTGGTTAGTGAGATCAACATTGAGAGTTGTGGCAAAAAGGTAAGGAACGCGTCACACGAGAGCAAATTGGCGTGCAACTACTTGGACATGTAGATTTCAATGTTGTGGTGAGCATTGGAACCCAAAGTTGGCCCAATGCCACAGTGTATGTCTTTAAGGAAAAGATAGGAGAATCAAACATTTGCGTGAGAAAAAGATTCATCAAGCGGAGCTTTCCCAAGATAATAAATGAACCGTTCATGACCTCGGTTCTGATCAAATGGCATGCAGTTAGGTCGTGGATTGGGCAACTTATAAAGGAAGAAAAGACAATCTGCGAAAGTCTACTCCTTGCAGGGGCCGTGGCGTACAAACAACCATAATGAGTATTTGAATCCTCAGGGGGAGTAACTAAAAGCTTCAGAAAGTAGGCATGAAGCCATAGTTGGAGAACCCAAAAGGGACCTAAGCCTCTTTTAATTTTTGAACTTACTATCTCACCCATTCCACGATAGAGATGAGCGAGCATAACAGGGGCTAGGGCATAGACAACTCCCGACAGCCAACGAGATATATTCCTTGGTATTTTATAAGAGGAGGCAAATAAGAAAAAAAATGGTTAAACCAGTAGAAAAGAAATATACTCCTTATTTGTGACCTTAGCACCTTCTTCATCGCGACAGGCTGTGATGAAGAGAGAATAGGCAACAATTGGTTTATTTGGAGGATCAATTGGTATGAGAAAGCAGGGTGTTAACCTCAGTCTCAAAAGGAGAAAGACCAAGAAGAGTCGATATATCATAAATCATCGGGCCTATCATACCAAAGAAGAAATGAAAAACATTGTTCGCCATAGACCAAAGAAGAAGAGCAGTGCTGAGTAGCTGCCTATCAAGGGCCATTTGGATGGTGCTAAGGTCTATGGCGTCATAGATGCCAAGATATTGCTACAAGTTGCCTTTGGCCACTCTAACATGTGTGACCCATGACATCCATATTGGAGTAGGAGATTTCCATCCATGAATGGGAGTTCTAGAACTCTAGCTTGACCATTGGGAGGTTCTACAAACTTGAATGGAAAGGACACACGAGAACCAGGATAAATAAGGCAAAAATCATTTGGAGGGGGGCCCATAAAAGCAATCTGAGGTGCATCACCAACGGTGAAGAGTTGAAAAATGGGATAAATGTATGATGGTTGATGTTATTAGTAGGAACCTGTGGGAGGGTTGCTTTAAGGGTGGTAGTGCGAGGAGTCACCATTGTAGAAGCAGAAAGGTTGAAAACCAAAGTAATGGCAAAGATCAAGTCTGATGAGGAGATATATATAGACAAATTGAATGAACTATCTCAATGATGAAAAGATATGGACGGATCGTGTGTCAGTTGCTTCCTACATATTTAAAAGGACAAGAATAAGGCTAAACGTTTGCTTGTGAAAGTTAAGTCACATATGGTGAGTATTGTGACCAATCACAAGGTGACTACTAAGCGAATCAAATTCAAAGAACCAAAATGACAAGTCGAATGTGAAGCATTTTATTGCGTCGTTTGGGGAAGGGGTAGCGTTTACACCAAAATATTAAAAAATCTAGAGCGACACATGAAAAGATCCAATGGTTAGAATGAAGTCAGAAAGAGTACAAATAAGACAAGATGGATAGTACTCCTTGAATCACGAAAAACGAAGAGACGTGACATTATGAGTCGTTAGTCACTGGCATTTTGGTGCTCATCTGAGAATGTTGAGAAAAGAGGTCATGATTACGATCATGGTCGAACAAGATGGCTTTAACGGTTAAAAACAATCCCATATAAATACCAAAGATAAAGCTACAAAGAAAAGAACGTCGATCTACACATAACACTACATATAGCTAGTATCTTCCTTGCTTACCTTATTTTTTGCATTTTTTATTTACTTTGTAACCATTATTGTTGGGATGCCCCAAAAACCGGGGGTCCTTTGTCAACCCGTTGATCACCCATCATTCCGCGGAATACCTGTGAATACCATGTAACTCGATATCACGTCGTTATGTCCCATTTACTGGGATCCATAATTTTACAAAATTCGGGCAGAGTCTCTTTTGTACGAGAAGCTCTACCCAAAACACAACCTGTACAATCATAGAACATTTACCACACCAAGTCCATTTAACCATACTTATTTAATAATATGCAATTTTACATTAAAAATAGTCCATATAAGTTCGATTACAATTCTTTTACATATATTACATGCCCAAAAACTAACTTAGTGAATGTTTTACAAAAGATGGTTTAAGAGCCACAAGTCAGCTTTTCTTCATTCTTGAGGCCCCGATTACAAGCCCGTGCATAACCTGCACCTAAAATGTTTTCCCATAAAGGGTGAGCCACACTCAATAAGGTATCTCATAAAGAGACTACTCCCCAACCTAGGTGCATATAAAATATCCACATGCAACATTCAACAAGCAACAACCATTTCAATAAAAAATATACAATTCAATATTGGAAATCACCATGTCATGCCATAAAATGAAATGAGACTCACTCATACACTTCAACCCGAGCCCTTACCGACTCTCGTAACACATGCAATATCAATGTGTATAAATCTGTCATTTATGTTATACCTCAAATGACCATTAAAAAATCTCTAGGTCTTTCTTAGGGTGGATATTTAAGGACATACACCAACAGGTACTCAATCAACACGGAATTCATGGACTTTCACCAAAAGTTTCGCGTACATTGACACACTTCATGGACTAAACCAAGAGAGTGCGTATCCTAAGTAACCGGGTCTTGCACCCAAGGGATTATCTAGCCCTTCTTATTAATCCCGACCCTATTTTCAATGCAAACTATGCGACTTAGTCGAATCCTCGATCCAACTTTTCCTGAGCCCAAGTATCATCCACCAAGAATGGTGTTTGATCAAACTATGCACACACACCCACCAAATGCGATGTTTCCGTGCATATGCAATGTAATAAACCATTGCAATATCAATATTATGTCTAATATGTAATGAATGCCTTATGAACTATTTCAACCACATTTCAACACATTCTATGAGCAATTATATCCAAAGCCTATAATTACCATAATCCATCCAAAGTCAATATATCAACATTTAATCCAACTACAATTCCCAAGAATGTTATCACATAATCTTATGAAATAACACACTTTATTTCAAATAGGCATTTAATCAAACACCTTCAAGGCATCAAATTATGTAATCACATAAAATGCCCAAATTCATCACATAACTCAAGAAATCACATTAAATATTTTCTACATATCAAATTATCCAAACTTCTAAAAAATCACATGCAAGCAATTTCTAATTATCAATTCATATAAGCATTGAATTTACCCATTTTTATTTCTCATTTCATCAAACCACAATCATAGGCAAGTGTTAAATATATCTAACAACCTACTCATTTCATACAATTATCCTAGGTTGAAAATAAACCTAGTTAGGATGAAAACCCTATCTCTTGAAGCGTAAGAATCAAAATCTCGCCCAAAACCAAAATTTCCCTAAAATCTCGCATTTGAACTTCGGTGAAACCTGTCCTTTTTGTTATATAAGTGTAGCCCTTGTTGCGTAAATCGACTTTAATACTTGGCCCGAAAGATTCCGACTGGCGGAACTCCGTAGATCGTAGAGAGAAGACTTGAATATTGATTTTTTTCTTCCTTTCTCTCTCTTCCTCTTCCCAACATTAAACCCAGCAGAGAGTTTGGAGAAAATCAGATTTTTGTCTCGTATTTATATCCTTTAATGCTCGGTCCATGTTATGCCACACGTTTTTATTCTTGAGTCCGTTTTCGCCCCGAAACAATTAAATTTTGTCTTGATTTAAGTTCAAAATATTTTTATATAAACTTCCTTTAAATTATTTAAAAAATTTTAAAATTTTATTTGTGGGGTCGTTTTTTAAGTCACCTGATCGTCTCGAAAAATGCAAAAACTTGACTATTTCGGAATTCAACGAAAATTGATAGAGTAACTAGATTTTGTGAGATGAATTCAACGGTGAGATCCGTTCCGTCATCTGATTTCTAGAAAAATACAGATTTTTAACCCGCACTATAATGACAAATTATCATTTTATCCTTTTTCATAAAAAAATCAAATTTTCTTGAGTTTTACAACTGTAGTGATCTTTCTTTTCAATTAATTCTAAGTACAGTAAATTGCACAACTCTCCTTGTTGTTTACTTCGTCATTTTCGATTCCAATATCTTTTTCAAATCCTAGTTTATTAAGTTACTGCAATGAAAATTATTTAAGTCCTTAATCTCCAAGGCAGAGAAAAGAGTCTACAAGTAGCCTTACACTTCGTTACGATTGTCTGAACAGTCATGATTTTAGAATCTCATGTCGGTTCAAATAAATAAGATTACAAGTGTTTAAATTTTAAGTTTATTCAAACTTTGACACCCCCATAATATGAAAATACGTCAAACAATATAATATTTAATTTTTTGGTATGCAACAATATCATAATATTGTAATACAAACAATATTATTATAATATAATAAATCATTTTGACAAAAAAAATTATAATTAATCTATAATATAATTAAAACTATGCAAATATTCAAGAATGACTATCTTATAATGAAGTTCCGTTATAAATATCAAACTTGAAATTACAAGTTGGATTTTTTATTTGATTTTAATACTAGGAGATTTTTAAATTACTTGGGTTTGAGCTAACAAAAAAACCTAACACAACAAAGACAAAAGTGACAAAGACGAAAAGAAAAACTCAGCATTAGCTGGCCAAGGTCTTCAACCTCATTCTTGTTGTTCACGTTCAAGAGGAATAACCATTAGGCTTGAACTCTTTTTTGTCCTATTCAAACATAGACTCTTTGCATAAGGCTAATCATTAATATTTTACAAAGAAAAATATCAATATTGCTGTTAACTTATCCAAGAGAACAAGTGTTTCCATCTTCTGATTTCAAGAGACATTTTGGGCATTTTATGTCGTATTGATTTGACAAGGGCATTCATGACTTGAAAAAGATTGACCACTATTGTAAAACATCATCCATCCATAATCTACTCCTGTTGGCTAATGTTTCTTCATTTTAACAGTGTTACTATTCAGTCGGGAGTGCAATTTTAGTAGATGTGTTTTAGCTATCTAAACAAACCATACTTTAGATAAGTTGAATCAGGGAAGTTCTCAAAGGACTTGGAGAAATATTAAAATTGGCTAGTCTAGAGGTTTTTTTTTTGTAGACTAATAAAGGAGACCATCCAATGTTGTCTATTACGTAGTTGACATTTTAAAAGAATCTTGTCCAAGTCAAGAATTTGGTAGAAATTTTGAAGCGACGCATCAATAGGTGTTAGGACAACTTGCTTCAAGTTTGACTACGCAAGGCGCTGCCGAAGTCTTCTAGTTCTAAGATATGTGGTGTAATTATTTAAGGGTAACAATCATGTCATGTCATATTGAGTTCAGGTTCAAAACACCTCAATCCAAACATGACTTGTGAGTTAATCAAATCAAGTCATTCTAATACGAACACGACCTGTGTCTAACACGAACAATTCGACAAGACCCTTGATACGATTTTTATACAAGTCATATTTGGGTAAACATGACCCAACCAATCTAACATCACCCATTATTTAGATGTTTAAAAATTTAATCAATTTGAACCCTTTTCCAACCAATATATATATATATATATATATATATATAATTTGGACATGCTTTAACATAAATTATACCCAAAAAGAACAGATTGCACATAATCACAACATGCTAATCCATGTCATCCACATTTTGGACCTTTATAACACAAATCAAACAACAACAACATGTTAAACATAAATCTATATAATAAAACAGAAAGGAGTTTGAAATTTTATACCTCATATATTTTTCCCCCGAAAATCATTTTATCACACCCATCACCTGCCTCTTAATGTTACACTGCCCTCACCTACACACAACCGCCTGACACACGCATCCATCACCTGCACGCATCACTGCCCCTCACCTGCATCCACCACCTCCATTATTTTCCTCTACTCCTTTGCCTTCGATTTTTTTTAACCTTCCTCTTCATTTCCTCTTCACTTCTCTCTCTCTCTCTCTCTCTGTTACCACCATCAAAGCCACAGCCACCGATTTCCCCCCCCCCCCCACCCTTCTTCCCCCTCTGTGCAACCCCCCCATTCTCTCTCACTCAGTTCGAGTTCAATGGCAACTCTTGAGGTGGCACTGATGCCCTTTAGAGTTCATTTATAAAAGAGTGAGAGAGAGAGTCAATACTAAGAGCTCAAATCTTATCACTTACTAAATTTTATGCCTGAACTTTAGCATTAATTTTAATTTCTATCCCCAAAAAAAAAATTGCACTATTTTAAATCTCTAACTTGTTGATCCAAGCATACCCATTTCCTCAGGCTTTCAATGCTCTGGTTCTAGTACACATCCAAACACCGATTAATAAATTCTCTCTCTCTCTCGCTCTGTTTTCTATCTCAAACTTTAGCATTAATTTTAATGGTGTTTGAAAGGTGTATTTTTTTTTTGTGACTTATGTCGTATATCCCTAATACAGGTTTTTAGCATCATGTTTGCAAGCATATGCGGTACGTGAGCTTTGGCTATATAGGTTCCTCCATATCTTCACCGACCCATCAAAGGAGCGAGTGAAACGCAACCATCAAGGTAAACTGACATTTATGTTTTTGGGAGGCATTGGAAATTTTTGATGATTTGTGTTGCGATTATTTTTCTTGATATCTCTCTATTCGTATCAAATTTGTTTGCTTTGTTGCTAGAGGTTGATTTCATATTGGTATATTTTGATGTGGTGTACTTAGTTATATTGGAAGTTTTTACTACTTATATTGCATTTAGGAGTTTTTCATCTGATATCTTTATGTGTTTGGTTTTGCTAGATTTTGATTTCTTTGTTAGTTTATGGACTTAATTTGTATCAGAAGAGCTACGAATACATTGCCGCAAACATCACATGATATTTTTCTATTTCTCCTGTCCAACATGAAGAGGGATTTCTTATTTATTTCTTTTGCTCTTCTTTATCATTTTTTTGGTTAAAGTGCAGTAACATTCGACATTGTGTGTTCCCCGCGGTGGGTGGATTCTATGTGTACATTTGTTTTTTGGGATTAAAGTTCCTTGAGTATGATTTTTGAATATAAAGTACGTTTTATACGTTGAGTGTGGCAAAACTACGGCTAAATGTTTGTTCTTTTGGTGTTTGTATGATGATGTTTGAGGACTACACTTGGAAAAAGTTGGAGCATTTGAACCACAATATAAACTACGGCTAAATTTTTGTTCTTTTGGTGGTTATGTGATGATGTTTGAGGACTACACTGGCTCAGTGACTTCTTGAAAGTAATGGAAAATTGAATTTGTTGATTTACATGGTGATGGCTTTTATTTTGTTATTTGGTTCCAAGTGGAAAATGTTAAGGCTGGTTTGATGGTAACTATATCACATGCATCATAAGTATTTTAATCATCTTATGCACGATGCTACCATAATAATAGGCTTTTGTTGTCCAGGGGCAATCAGTTCCACTACTAATAGCTTCCAGCTTGAACGGAATGGACATGAGACTCAGATTCTGATACCTTTTTGTGATGGTATAAGGCTAGCATAATATTTTTTTTGTTAAAAGACAATGAGTTCTAATTTTAGCTATTCT